>PVKS010010692.1:0-59247 GCA_004027875.1 Aplodontia rufa
ACACAGCACACCCGCTATGCACAACATACACAGCACTCATGCAGCACACCAACACACAGGACACACAACACACACACAGCACACAGGACACAGCACACCCGCTATGCACAACATACACAGCACACAACGCACCCGCTATGCACAACATACACAGCACACACAGGACACACTACACACACACTGCTTATGACCTGGTCCTACTTCAAGTGCCGACATCTTCAGCCTTTTTGGCAGACAGGCATCAGGGTGGTGGTCACGCACAGAGCTCGGCCAGGTCCCCCGGGGTCTGAGGACTGTGGCCCTGACATCTCTGGGCTCAGTGTGCAAATGGAAGGGATGATTCTGTGGTCTAGACGGCTCTGGCAGGAAGAGCGTCTAGGATTCTAAGAGAAGTGAAGGAAGGAGCAGAGCGCTCTTCTGCACCCTGAGCTTTGGAAGATCAGGAGCCGAGGCATGCAGGGCCTTGTGGGAAGACAGAAACACGGTGGCCGTGGTGCCACACAGCAATGGCACAGCTGTCAGGGGAGCAGAGGTCGGGGAAGGTACAGAGACCCCCTGAAGAAACAGGCACTTGAGCGGAAGACCTCAACTGCCACGCCCTGTTCTGAGAGGTGGCCGTGGTTCAGCGGGAACCTGGGGTCGGTCCTGGGTCCCTGTCTTTCTCTAATGTCATAGACCAACACTGCCCGGGCTCTCAAGTCACCCACAGCAGATGGCTCATTGGCTGCCCCTGAGCCCAGCAGAACCTGGCTCCACCGCTACCTAACAGTGTCCATGCCAGCCTGGGCTTCTCGCAGGGCTGGGGCCCTCTCACCTGGCGAGCTGAGCAGCAGCTCCTCAGGTGCCAGGGTGAGAGTCAGTTGTGTCCCCTCACCTGGACACAGGGTGCTGGTGGAACTTCTGCCACACCAGGAGCCACACCCCACATCTGTGAAGGTGGTGGGAAATGGGTTTGGGCACTTTAGGCTCCGTGGCTGCTCTTCCCGTAAGAAGCATCCACAGCCTTCCTGTCTCCTGCCTAATCACGTTTAGAGGCTCATTAGACCTAGAGGAAGAAAACCATCAGACTCAAACCACATGCCACACTGGAAGAACAGAAGCCACACACAGGCACGTGCGTATACGCACACACTGCTGGGGTGAGAGGCACGTTGGCACAGGGGTCCTTCCTTCAGAAGTGGACGCCTGCCTGGAGACCACAGCCCCCCAGGGTCAGAGCGAGGAGGTGGAGCAGGTGCAGAGTTAACTAACTCCCGTGTGCCTGAGATGTGCTGGGCATGTTGTATGCCTTAGCTTGCTTTCATCTCACCCGCTCTATTTCTGCAACACGTACCAAGCCTAAGCCCAGCAATGGCAAATCATCACCTACAGCTAAGTGACAGAGCCCACAAAACTGGCCCACATCTGACTGCCTCGATCTGCTGTGTGACTTTGGGCAAGTTACTCAGCTTTGCTGAGCTAGTTTCTCTATGTGTAAGTTGTGTACAGTAGTCATACCTGCCCACTGCGGGAATGACAGAAGACCAAGTACACCATGGGCCTTACACAGTATCTAGAATTTAGCTGGGACCTGTGGACCTAAGGACTAGAGGCCCATGAGATGCCATTTCCTCCACAAAGCATCTGTCCCTGAAGTTGTGCTTCTCTCTGTTTAGGGTGGAGAGCATTTAAGAAATCTCCCCTGCATCCCTGCTGTACTGCTGATATTTCACGTCACAAATAGAACTTCCTGCGGGACGCACACAGTTCTAAGTAAGTGTTTTCTTGTTGTTGTTGTTTTTAAGAGAGAGGGACAGGGTCAGTGAAAGAGAGAGGGACAGGGACAGTGAAAGAGAGAAAGAATCAATTTTATTTAGTTTTCCATGTGGCTTTTCTTGCTCTGAACATCATTCTGTACATGGTGCTGGGATTTGAACTCACAACCTCATGCATGCCAGGCAAGCTCTGTAACCGCTAAGCCACAGCTCCAGCCCTGCTAAGTAAGTGTTTTAATAAATAACTTTTTAATTGAAGAGTGGAGTTGCTGCATAGTCATAGATGTATATAAAGTAACAATATGATCTGCATTTGCTCCTAAGCCATAGTTACTTCCACATCGCCCCAGTCTCTTGATTCTCCTATATTTCCACCCTAGGACAGATGTAAATGTCTCTCTTTCTCTTTGTGTTTGTGTGTGTGCATTTTCCAAAATTAAACGATTATATAAGTATTATTGGCTTCTCAGGGGGGTAAAGAGTAAGCTACGTTGATCCCCCTAGGTCCCTCCCTATCCTCCCTCCCTCTCCTTATCCCCTCCCTCACCCCATATCTGTGGTTCCCCTAGATTACATGTTGCTTCGACTTTGGTGACTCTAGTACATGAACTTGACCTTTCACCCAAGCCTGGGTTTTGCTCCAGCCTCCACAAATGAGGGAAAACATTTGACCCTTGAGTCTCTGGGTTTGGCTAATCTCGCTCAGCATAATTTCTTCCATTACCATCCATTTACCTTCACATGCTGTAGTATTGCTGTTTCTAATAGCTGAGTAGAACAGTTTTTGGAGCCATTCATCCAGTGAGGGGCATCTGGATTGATTCCATAATTTAGCTATTATAAATTGAGCTGCTAAGAACATTGATTTTGCTGATTATTATTTTGCTGATTCTAGCTAATAATAACTTTTAAAATCTGCTATTATCCCTATTTTACAGGTGATGAAATTGGGGCACTGAGAGGTTAAATGACTTTCCCAAGGCCGCACAGCTAGTCAGTGGTGAGAATCCAGACATTCTGACTTCAAGGCTCCACCCTCCCCGCTAGAGTGCTGCCACCATTGTGCTGCGAGACTGTGGGTTTATTTGTCTGCACTAGATTCTGAGGCCCTGGAGGTAGGACCTTAGTTGACGTATGTCTGATTTCGCATAGCCCCTCATGCAAAGCTTGGCCCAGAGTAAGAGACTGCAGGACACATTTCTTCAAAACTTTCACCCTCTCTGGGCTTTCGAATTCAACAGGCGGTCAACAAAATCAGACATTGTCTTATGTTCCTTTTGGGGAAAGTCTTAGTGGCTGCCCTTTCCTCCCAATTGCAGTGGCCTGAGTCAAGGTCTTGGAATTCATTTTCTCTGAGTGTCTGTTCTGTTGCTTCTGGTGGGGGAGGAGGAGAGCCGGTCTGTTGGGGAAGGTCCACAGAGGAAGAGGTGTGCGTGTGGAGACATAGAGAAGCAGCAGGGGCGACGAGGAAGCCCCTGTCAGCCTTCTGTTCATGTGGAGATAACACCGTCTAAGATTCTAAGGGGCCATGCCCTAGACATCTTTTTATCTTTTCCTCTCTATTGTCTGTGTAGACACAGACTATTCATTCAGTCCCGTCTCCACCCATTCATCCATCCATCTATACATCCATCGATCCATCCATCCCTCATCCATCATCCATCCGTCACCCATCCATCCATCCCCAGCCATCCTCCATATGTCCGCCCCTCCCTCCGCTCAGCCATCCATTCATAGAATACTTGGTGAGCTCCTACATAACTGTGGTGCCCAGACACACTCTGAGCTCAGGAGAGGGAATCAAAAGTTACTATCCATAAGCAAGTTCTAAATGTCATTTGGACGGCAGTGAATTCCTGGCCTTTGTAGTGGGTGATCCACAATGGCCCACCTGGGACGCTAAGAAGAGGCTCAGTTGTCCGTGGGGAGCTGAAGCAGAGCTCAGGGTCTGGATCACGAGTGGAAAGAGCTACTGGGGATCTGAGTGTTGGGAGATCCTCAGCATCCAAAGCCCCAACGCCCTGCCCCCTCAGTCACTCTTTGACCGAGACTAGCTTGGCCCAGAGATGGCCCTTCCTTTCTGTTCAGGCCCCACATCCACCACGGCTGCTCCTTTCTGGCTAGAGCTGTGGCCCCTGTTCCTCCGCATGGAGATTTGTGTCTCGCTCACCACACATAAGGGCCCCTAGTTCCAGGAATGCAGGCGGCTGCTTGGAGCCACTGCTGGAAATTGCCTCCCAACAGATGTGCCTTTAATTTGTTTCCGGGTCAGTGGCCCCGGTGCCCCGAGGAGGCCACCTCCCAGGCAGGAGGCCCTAAAATAGCCCTGTGTGTGCGACCCTGGCTGGGGTCATCCATCACTGCTCAGCCTCTGCCCCGGATGCCCCACTGCGGTGGCTGGCTCTAATCGACCACTTGGCGTGGTGAGGGGAAGCCAGCTCCGTCCCCTCGGGTGACGGCCCCTGAAAGGGCCAATTGTAACCACATGGAAGGGAGCCTTTGCCCTGGTCCCAGGGTCAGCCAAAGATCCCTTCCTGAGCAGAGATCTCAAGGAAGGATGCAGGAGCGGTTTGCCAAGTTCCTGCAGGAGTGGTTTCTGATGTGTGCTTCCGAGCAGTGGGTGTTATGAGCACCTACTGTGTGCCAGGCTCGGGATCGTGTCCTTCCTATGCACCCATGCCAATGCTGATTCTCCAGGAAAGAAACCCTGCAAAGGCGTCTTCATCTTCCCCTTTTACAAGGGGGGAAACAGCCTCAGATCCTCATCTCCATCACAACAGTAAATGAATCTGGAGACGGTTGCCTTTTGCAGGGCTGGAAACTTCCCCCCTAGCAGCACAGGAACCCTGAAGCTTCTGTAAGACCAGAACGCTTCCTCTATCCATCCCTTCTCTGTAAATGGGGATAAGAATAGTAATAGCTATTTAATTGGATTATTTTAAGGTTAAATTAGATAATTCATGGAAAGCTAGCATGGTGCTTGGTGCTCAACAGGTAAACAGTTGGTGCTCAGTAAATGAATAGAAAATGTGTGGTGGGCAGTACATGTGGGAGGCAGGTGCTGTGCCCTGGTGAGTGTTTACGAGGTCCACCCTCCCCCCAGTTCTCAAGCCCATGAGCCACGTCCTGAGAAGTGACATGAGTGTCCCCAGCAGAACCCAGGGCCTGCTGGCACTGTCGGTCCAGCAAGCAGGACAAGGGTTGCTGAGCAGTGTGGCCAGATGTGTCCAGAAGATTTGAAGCATGGCTCTGACCACACAGTCAGCCTGACGATTTCTTGTGAGTTAACTGTGGCTCCCATGGCCCATCAGATAAACTCCAGGCCCTTGGCCTTGGCTCAGAAGGCCTTCACAACCTGGCCCCGCCGTGAGTGGCCAGGCTCTGTGCCTCTTCCCCTGCTGGTCTGCGCAGCAGCAGGTGGGCAGGAATATTCCATGTGTCCAAAGCACCTCACAACTTCGTGCTAAGAGCATGGCTCAGGCCTTTTCCTGGGCCTGGGATTCCTTCCTGTCTTGTTTTCCCCCAGTTTCTGCCTGGAGTGTCCACTGACACATTCCCAGAAGGCTTTGTAGCACCTCTGTGCCCCACGCCTCCATGTTTCCAATTACTTATTGTGTAACTTACATCTGAAATTAGGCCCAGTTGGTGGGCCAAACCTGGCCTCTGAGCCTTTAGCCATCTCAGAACCTCAGGCCGAGCCAGCCAGCTGGAAGCTTCCAAGGTCATTCTTCCCCGGTCTTAACTTCTTTTCCTCCGTTCATGAGCTGGAGACACCCCTTAAGCCTGTAGGCCTGTTAACTTTCCTTCACATCCCTCAGAAAGAATGAGTCAGTAACAGGTCTGCTTCCTGGACCTGGTGGACGGGGACAGTGGTTCACTGTGATGGGGACTAATGTTGTAGCAGCTCAACACGCCAGACTTGGCCTGGGTCAGATCAATTCAGAGGCAGGTGAAGGAGTGGACTGCACCCCGGACCTGGCCGTGGTCATCGATTACAACCTGTGAGCACCCAGGTAACCAGCTCAACCAGGTTCCCTCCTAGTCCTAGTTTCCTTTCCTAGGAAATGTGAATAACTAATAATAATGATAATAATGAAGTAGCACCACCGCCACCTGTCTCTCAGGATCATCATAAGGAAAAGCACACACCAGGGAGCCCTGAGGCACTGGGGGCTTCCCCTGCCCCTGGCCACACCATCCACCCCACAGGGCCATGCTGCTGGAGCCCAGCGGAGTCCTGGGATGCCAGGGGAGTGGCTGGGGGAGGGAGGGAAAAGGCGGCAGAGAAGCGTTGCCAGATGACAGAAGCGGTTGTTGCGGTTGGAGAGCGAGCTGTCTTGGCTGTTTTCTGCAGGGTGTCCTGGTGTGTCAAGGAGAATGCTTCCTGCAGTGGTGCCAACTGGCTGCTGGTTGCCCTTGTGCTGGGAGCTTCGCAGCCTGCTCCCCTTCCCTCCTTCCCTTCTTCCCGCCCAGGTCCCAGACCCCAGGGCCCAGGCGGTGGGAGGACAGTACAGGGACTCCTCTCTCAGGGCTGGCCCCACGGCAGGTACGACAAGTACATATGCAGTCCATCCCTGTCATTTGCCGATTCTGTACTGGACAAGAGGTTTTCGTAATCGCCAAATCAATGCTTGTGGCACTTTTGCTGTTGATGGTGAACAGGCACAGACCAGGGAAAAATAGGAGTGGTCCAAAGCACCTGCTCCTAGCTGAGGCGGATGAGTAGTCTTGTTTCGGCTTTCAGGCTGTGCACAAGCGTCCTTTCCCAGGTCTCCCTGTGCCACGGTAAGGGAACTTTAAAAGAAACACACATCAAGTAAAGAACAGTTCTGATTGGTGGCAGAAAGCGAGAGCTCTCCGGGAGCCTAACCCGTGAGCTTCCCCGGGTGCTCGGTGGTTTTGGCAGCTTCATGCTTCCCGTGAATGAAGAGAATTGGCTGCCCCTGCAGCGGCGGGCAGAATGTGCCTTAGGAAGACCCCAACTGGGTGGGGCAAGAGCCGGACTCCAGATAGCCTAACGAACCAGTTGTTTCTGGGCCTCCTGTGATTGTTAGGAGCTCCATTCTCTTTCTCCCAAGAAAACAGTGAAGCTGGGCCTGGAAGATTTGGGCAAATCCCAGCCACAGGACACCCTGGACCCCCAAAGCAGCATCCAGATAGTGAGCTTCTTCCTCCTGCTCTCACTGCCCTTGGCTACAAAGCAGGGAGTCTGGATCTGAAGATCTGCAAGACCTCTCAAACTAATCGCTGCAACTCGCTGAGATTCAGGGAAAAGATGACAATCTTCGCGTTCCTGGAATGGCACAACTTGTTAAACATTCCCCTAAAGCCACATCCAAAGTTCACTGAGCCCTTCACTCTTTCACCTGTATCCTGATTTTGATATCACAAGCACTTATTAAACAGCTATTGTAAGCCACAAAAAAGTGCCAAGGCTTTTGTGGATCCTCTTATATTAAAAAAGTACAAACAAATAAACCCCCTATGTGTCAAGTTCTGTTCTAGGCACTTTATTCAGATTGACTGTTTAATCCTAAAGAAAACTTTTTTAAAAAAGAGAGGAGGACAGTGAGAGACAGACAGACAGAATTCATTTTATTTAGTTTTTCGTGTGACCTTTGTTGCTCCAACACTTTGTTGTGTCCATCGTGCTGGGGTTTGAGCCAGTGCTCCAGCTTCCTGATGAAAACTTTTCGAGGTATTTGCTTCAGTCATCTCCTTTTCATAGAGTGGAAACTCAAGCACCGTACGTTTGATGACTTTTCCAAGGTCGCATAGCCACTGAGTAGGCACGAGGGGATTCCAACCAGGCGCTGTGGTCCAGAGCCTGCGCTCTCAGTCCCTGAGCTCGCTTCTCTGTCTCCCTGTCCATCCACATCCCGCTGCTCACTGACCAGCAGCAGCGGTGTCCCCTGGGAGGTCGTTAGATATGAAGACTCCCAGGTCCTGCCGCAGTCCTTCTAAGTTGGAGATGCATTCACACAAGACCCCCCAGGGGACTCAATGCATTCTTGGACTGCGTGACCCTCCTTCAGCTGATGATTATGAGGTGCTCTGTGGAGCAGATAGGCAAGTCCACCCAGGAAGAAACCCAGAGGCAAGGAATTGGAACTGGGAGCCCATGCCACGCTGAGGTGCCCTCCTCTGCTCTCCCAGTCCTTGTGGACAGCTTTGGTTGAGTGTCGGGGCTGAGTTCACGTGGTGGGTAGATTCAGCTTTTCCTCAGAGGACAAGCACCAACCTAGAGGGCGGCCCATCCTGTGGACTGGGAGCCAGGCTCCACACAGCCATGGGGAACATCTGGATGACATTAGCGCCCAAGCGTGGGGTCACAGAACTGGTCCACACAGCCAGGCACAGAGCAGACCCTGGGCATACCAGAGACATATTGAAAAGGACTCACTGTGTGCACTGGGCCTCGGGCCAGGAGCAAGCATGAGGATACTTCTGGTGCTGACCCAGGTGCGCAGACTTTTTATGATATAAATCATCAGCAGGCAGACAGTGAGACCCTCTAGCTGCGTCCCAAACCCCCTTGTGACACTATTGCCAAAGGACGGTCCAGGTTCTGCTTGCATGCTCCCAAGAAAGCCAGCCTCTAGTCCAAACCCTCAGGCCTTCTGGGAGACCAGCTGGAACCTTCTCACTGCAGCAACCCTGCCTTGGAGATGCGGAGTGGATCCCTTAGCCTCACGACTGCTCTTCCAAGATGGGAAGTCAACATCCAGCCTGTTCTGCAGGTGGAGACACCTGCCCTTTGGGTGGTACTCGTGAAGGAGGGTGAGGGGCTTGAGTGGAGCGGGTGCTGTCCATGACCACCTGAGGGGGCCTTGCCATGAAGAGGGGCCGGCTGGAAAGGCAGGTAAGGAGTGAGGGGAGGATAGAACCTGACAAGCCAGGAAGTCGGTGCACCAGAGGGTGCACTGGAGGGCGTGGGTGGAAGTGGGTGGGGGTGGGTCAGAAGCACCTCCCCTGTGGGCAGTTTGGCATGGGACATCCTTTACTTTTTATTTTTTTATGATAGAGAGGGACAGTGAGAGAGAGACAGAGTCAATTTTATTTAGTTTTTCATGTGGCTTTCATTGCTCTGACCCTTCTCTGTATACGTGGTGCTGGGGTTCGAACCCGCATCCTTGCACAAGTCAGGCAAGCACCTTAACCGCTAAGGTTCCAGCCTTGGGCTATTCCTCTTAATGGCACTGTCCTCACAGAGCCAAGCACATCCAGGTGGACCAGGAGCACACTCCCCATTCTCCATCAGTCCAGCCAGGAATGCATGGCTTCTACGGAAGGGGCTTTGAGCTGGGTAAAGGAGGCTGGGAGAACGAGCACTTCGAAGTCAGACTTACCTAGGCTCTGCCACCTCCCAGCTTTTCTGAACCTTAGTTTTCTCATTTGTAAAACAGGAACAACAATAACTGCTTGCTAATTGGGTGTATCAGATGCCCAAAAGCATGGTGTGTAGTTGTCACAATGTCTAACCAATAGAAGAGATGGTGACATTTTAATTTTTTTAAAAATGGAATAAATAGGACTTTTATTGCAGCCTTTAACAATATATGTTCATGAATGGGAAAGGGAGGGAAAGCAGCTTTTGTTTCTAAACGCCACCCTTATTCCTCGAGGAAAACGTGTCTTGGTTCAGTCCCTACTCATAACCTGAGGCCCTTTCCTTCAACTGCTGGGCGCCAGCTTAGAGTCCCTGTCTATCTGTTGGTGCACCCTGACCCAGACCCTCAGGCCTTTTAGGTGCCATTTCACTTAATTTCATCCCCACTGCCACTCTGGGGCACTGTTGCCATTTATTTTATATGAACAAGAGAACTGAGTTACAGAAAGTTCCAGAGAGGAATGACGGGCCTGAGGTCACACAGTACCCAAGTGAGGTCACCAGGTCACCTGAGTCTTCTCCATTAGCTCCTTCCAGGATGGGTTAGAAAGGCTTTTGGGGAGAGTTTTTATCTCTCCCAACCCAGGGCCTACCTGGGCAAGGCTGCCCCAGACCTCTGGCTCCTGGCCAGGCCCTGGAGCCAGCCAAACTCCTTGTTTCTGACCAGTCACCATGCAGACAGTGTCAACCAGCTCCCCCAGGCAACAACCCTCCCTCGGGAAAACAGGATCAACTGCAGCTAATCTAATTGACCGGCTCCACCAGCTGAGCACCCCAGTCCGACATGCCCACCACGCTCCCGCCAGCCCCTTTTCTGAAATCTGTGATCTTCCTGCTTGAAATCACCTTTAATTTCCCCCAGGAATGAACAAGCATTTAGAGGTTTGGTTTCAATTACACCTGGAAAAAAAAAGTTTGACACAAATTTCAAGCCAAATAAATTAGAAAACCACAGACCTGGAACACAGTGTGGGGACGAGGTCCGGCTGGTCTGCCTGTGCCCTGAGGCCACCCAGGCCGCTCTGGGACACAGTGCTACCACCTCTCCTTGGGGCTTGCAGCCTTCTTCCCCCTTGATGGCTTCCCCAGGAAGCCGCCACGGTGTTCCTGCAGGGTTGCTGCCCTTCGGCTCCTGCAGCCCCAATTCTGTGGGTGACTCCCTGAGAAGACCCTGTGGCCAGCTTTCTCCTGATCCCTCACTGAACACGCAGCAGCAGGGTTTCCACCTCTTACACCAGGAGACGCACCCCATTTCTCCTTTCTCTGCACACCTTTCCTTCAGTGCCCTCCTCCAAGAAGGTCCCTCAAATACTCTGGCTAGACAGAGGAAAGTGCTGGGGGGATCTGAAGTCCCCGCTGATCTGACTCCCTGTCCCTGGGCCACCCTCTGCCTCTCAATGCCAGATCTGATTGGGGGACACAGGACATGTGACCCCGGGTCACAGAGGCCCAGCACACATTTCCAATCACTGCCTGCCCTTGGAAATTTGGGGATTGTCAGAGTTGGCCCTGAAGGCCCAGGGGTTCCAGGGACATATGAGCAAATGGTCCAAAACCAGATCTTCAAAGATGGGCCAGGTTCAGAGATGTGGAGCGGCTTAAGAGGCAGCTTGTCCCAGGCCCAGAGGACACTGACTGGAACAGGGCCTGAGCGGGGACTGGCCCTGCCTCTCAAGGGTTGGGAGTCATCCTGGAGGGACTCATGCCTACTCCGAGACTGATCCCAGGAATAGCAGTGCCGTTCCCAGACATAAGCCAGAAACCCCAGCACAAGCCTTGGCTCCTCCCTGCCCAGGTTGTGATGTCACCTGTGACTGTAATCGAGGGCAATTTTTATTCTGTTTAAATTGTGAACTGGCAGCACTCACTTAGCTCTATGTAAATGCTGATGAAAGGAAGGAAGAAATAAAGAGAGGGTGAAGGAAGGTGGGAAGGGAAGGAGGGCTGCTGGAAGTTCTGAGTCATCGGCCAGGTGCCCATGGCCTGGCCCTGCCTGGGGTGTGGACAGAGGACGCGGTAGGTGAGTATTTGCAGAGGAGATTGCACTGATTCAGATGCTTCTGGGAAAGATGCCAGCTTCCCAGGCTTGCTCTTGAAGGCTATTGTGACCTGGCTGGTATATAGCAGTCTGGTCTCTCACTGCAAAGGGACGAGCTGGCGCACACCACCCTTGGTGCCGTCCACCTGGCCTGACCCTTCAGTAAGCCACTGACCTCACGTTCCCCTTTGGAGTCACTTGGCTGCCATCTCCTATGTGGGTGGTGCTTCTTGCTAAGCTTTGAGGGTCTGTCCTCAGCCTCTGACATGAAGGACACTTGTCTGTGGAAAGAAAGGGGAAGGAGATGGCAGCCACACAGGTCATGAGTGTCACTGCAGAGGTAGGCCTGGGACAGGATGGAGCCTCCAGGGCTGCTGAGGGATCAGAGGCAGCCTTGCAGGAGAGCTTAACCCCTGGACCGAGACTTGGAGGGTGGCAGAGAATGTGTCCTGGATGGAGGAAGAACACGTGCCAGGCAGAGACACCCAGGGAACGGGTGCCTGGTACATCTGCTCCTTTCTTGACCTCCATGTGGACTGTCTGGATGCTTCCTCTCTACTCCAGAAGCCCTGGACTCTCCTCTGAGCATCCTGGACACTCGTGCCTCCTGCTCCCCACAGACCCCTGGGCCACCCGCTCGCAGACCCCTCAGCTCTGGGCCCGTGTGCTTTATTTCCTTATTGGAGGTGTGACTGCAGGTCTCTGGTGCTTCCTTAGAAGCAAGTGGCTCACTCTTCTCGAGACAGTCCCTGGCAGAGCTGGACGGGCACTTGTCTGGCACAGCCAAGACACTAGCAAAGCTGAGACAGCAAGCACTGTGTGAGGCACCAGGGATGCAGAATAATACCTGCCAACGAGAGTGCGCAGAGCCTCTTCCACCCAGGGAACTCTGGTCTTGGCAAGTGCCTGGTGTGGGCTCTTGAAGGAGCCCATGTCCAGGTCTCTGTGACAGAGGAGAAATCAAAGTCTGAAGTCACAGGTTCTGAGGGGAAAAGCCGGGTCTCAAATGCAGGACTCCTACCCCAACATTCTCCCTCTACCCACCTTCCAAATGCGCTCCTTTCTCCCAGGCTCATCCCCACACGGGCCGGGAGCCCTATGAAGCCTCCCTGAGAGGTTTTCAAAGGGCTCTGCTGAGAAGCAGGTTCTTAGACTCCAAATCATAAAGTCCTGTCCTGGCTGCTTCCTGGATAAGGAAACAGTACAGATGAAGGGGCAGGTGCCTAGAGACCCAGGAACCCTGACCTGCCCCCTCACATGCATGAATGACAGGGACCATAGCCCACGGGCAAGCTCAGAAGCAGCCAAGAAGGTTTGCATGTTGGAGAGAGAAAACTCAGACTGGCCCACATTATCCAATTTTTCTGGCATCAAAATTCCTGCACTCCCAGGCTGGTGGTAGTGAACTTAACCCCAAGCATACCGTTCCGGTGATGTCAATGCGTGTAATCAGAATCAGAGGCACATGCAGCAAGGGCCTGCGTGGGCTCAATGAGCCTGGGAAATTACATTTTGCAGGGAAGACCCTCCAGAAGGACCCATTAAAATTCCAGAAATTGCACCATGTGTGTCTAGCAGGGTCCTTGGCATTAGGTACAACCCCCATCCCACACCCATCCATGGACCATGGAGACCAAGGATTTTGACATCATGTCAGTAACTGCTGGACATCCCAGAGGCCAGGACACAGAGTCAGGACTTGCAGTGTGTAAAGTGCCTTCACATCTGTGCCTTCAGCTGTGCTGTGTGCCCACCACGCCCCTGGGCTGGTGGCTGGGGGGACAGAGATCACCCCTTCCATTCCTGGGTAGAGAGATAAAATGTGTGGCTCCGAATCACACCATTTGTTCAAGTGCACAATCATTTATTGACACCTGCTCATTACTAGGCATAGCAACACGTCACACGGTTCATTTTTGCAACCACCTTGAGAAGCAGTAATTAATACCCTTATTTTACAAATGGGAAAATGAAGGCTCTGAGAGTTGAAGGAATTTGCAGGAGTCCTGCGGTAAGAGGCAGGTCTCAGCTTCACATCACCTGTTACACGTGTGCACGCTGTCTCTGGAGGCAGTGGAAGCGGGTGGGAGCAGCCTGGCCAGCCTTGGGTGCTGCAGGCAGAATCCCAAGCCAGAAGCAGAGCTGGCCTGGAGCAGACCAGGAGAGGAGGAAGCCTGCCTGGCTCCTGCCGAGGCCGAGGTTCTGCCTCAGTGCAGACCCACCCAGGCACCTTTCCACCCCTCCCCCAGGAATCTGAGCAATGTTGGATGGCAGGGGACCCGGGCCTCAGCCGCCTCCAGGGTGAGATTGAGCTGCTGGTCCTTTGGGATGAATGAGCCCACAGTGAGAATGCAGGCCTTGCACTGGACCCTGGGGGCAGGGCCATGGGCACAACTACCTCATTGTGTGGACATCCATCACAGGAACCGCTGGGGCCACATGCAAAAGAGCCAGCGCATGGGGTGGGCACCACAGGCCAGGAGTTCAGCCTCAGAGAGCAGCAGAGTGGGAGACGCCCAGGAGCCTGGACACACAGACAAACAGAGCCCCGGGGAAGCCTGAGCTCCTCCACAAACTGAGCTGGCAACTCCATAAGAATGCACAATTTGTGCCCTCGAAATTTCCCTTCCGTAAGAGAGAAAGTCCAGGGTGCAGACACACAAGTGCCTCGGGACAGGGTGCGTGCTCCCAAACTCCTTGTCACCAGGCAAATAATTACACAATTCCCCTTGAATTTGCACCCAGCCATGGCTCATCTAGGATTTTATTGATTCTCACAGCCACTTGGGAGGTCAGCAAAGCCACCAACCTCTTCTCCCCGCCTTCTCCAGATGAGGAAACTAAAGTCTGGCCCTAGTGGTGACGATGTAAGATAAAGTGCCACCTGGGGAGAAGCCAGCCCCAGAAACAAGGTCTTGTGGTGTCTCAGCCAGGAGCATCCTTCCTTCCTTGGGGCTGCCTGGCGGGTGTCACCTGGTTCTCCACTTGTACCCCTTAGCAATGCCTCGCTGCATTGCTGTCGTGGTGGATGCAGGGGGACAGGGAGTGGGGCGTGTCACCTTGCCCAGGACCGAGTTCCAGAGCAGGAGTTACTGGTCTAGTTCTCCTTCTAGGCACCTGAGTCTTAGCAACCTATGGCGTGTTCTTGTCCTAGATTTCTATCGAAAACTTCTCCACAGAGGTCCCCCTTTTTCTTTTTTAAATTCAGAACTCCATATAAATGCAGTTGCGCTGTCTAACCCATGCTCGCAAAGGACAGCCATGTGCAGTGGGGTGTGGCTGTCACTTCCAATCCCCAACTGCTGGATCATCTCGCCCACTGAGGTGGCAGCAGGGAGGTGGGCTGAACTTGGACTGGTCTGCCCTCCATGGGTCCTCGGCAGCGAGGCAGCTGGACTCAGCTGTGCGCACAGCACCTGATCTAGACGCGACTCCTTAGTCTTCCTCTCTCTTCTCTGGTTTGGAAAGAGACTTTGTCCTCTAAATTCTTTGTCCTCATCTGGAAACAGGACAGATGTAAGGGCCTGGCAAGTGTCTATAATCTGGATGAAAACATCTGCCTCTCGCAAAAACCAAACACGTCACAAGAACATTGCTGCCCACTGCCTGGGCTAGTGTGTGACTTGTTTTATTAATAATTTGGGAGGCTTGCAGGCCAGGGCTTCTGCAGGAGTGAAAGGTGCTGATCTAAGAAAAAAAAATCAAGCCCATAAATAAGTCAAAGTCACTGATGGATGGTGTTTGATCTTTTCCTTCTTCCCTTCCTTCCCTCCAGAACGCTGCAGGTAGAAGCAGCCCGAGGGCTGTCTTCTTAAGGGGTGACTAGGGAGGGGGAGCATGTCACTTTTAGCTTTAGCCTTTTCTCCAGGCTTGCAGGGAGGGGGACATTTCAGGTGGGCTGTGGGGAGGGTGACAGCAGGAAGAAGAAAGAATGTGACCTTTGGCATCATGCCAAACTGGGATTCAATGAGTTGTGTGATCTTGGGCAAGTTCATTGTCCAAAGCTGATGTTCTTTTTGTGTCAACTGGGGAAATAATTTCCGCCTCATGGAATGCTTCTGGGGCCTGGATTTTCCGACATGAGTGTGTTAATCAGGGTAGGTATTCCCGTGATGGAGGAACCTCTTTTGAGTTCAGCAGCGTAACGCAACATGAGTTGCCCTCTCCACATCTGGTGTGGGCTATTGGGGCTCCCCCTTGTCCTGTGATCAGGGAGAAAAATGAGACCTCCCAATTTTCTGGGACCATGCTGGACTGCACCTGCTGTCCCAGCATAATTATCAGTAGCTCACCTTCCCTCACTCTAAAAAGTGCCTCAGTTTGGATGACAAATGATATGGTCACTTGTGCTCAGGGCTGGCATGAGCTGAGGTTCTCATGAATGTTTTGCTCCTACTCTGCTCCTCCCATTCTTACTCTGGAGTCACATGGTGTATTTGGAGGAAAATGGGGGATCTGTGGACAGCTATGACCACAAAACAATAAATGTTCAGTTACAGTTTAAAAAGAAGTGTCCCCCAAAGGTTCATGTGTGAGACAATGCAAGGAAGTGTAGAGGTGAAATGATTGGGTTGTGAGAGTCTTAATCTAATTAGTGCCTTAATCCCTTGATAGGTGGGTCTTTGGGTGTGATTTGGGGGTACATTCTTTGTCTGTGGTGAGGGAAGACTTTTTCTGCTTCCTGGTGGTCACATCCTGAGCCTCTTTCCCCCCCATACTCTTCTGTCATGATGTTCTGCCACATCTCAAGCAGAGAGCAATGGAGCCACTCATCTATGGACTGAGACCTCTGAAAATGCAAGGCCCCAACTAAACTTCTCCTCTAGAACTGTTCTTGTTGGGTCTTTTGGTCACAGTGGTGAAAAGCTGACTAAAATGCTGAGATCTATACATTTTAAGGTAAAATGAAATATAGTCCTTTACTGTTTCCAACGAGCTTGGGATCTCACTTGATCTGCCCAATAGCACCATGGGGTGACACTGGAATCTCCATGTACAAGGAAACACTGGGGTTCAGAGAGGCATACACTCACTTCACAAGGCTACAGAGCAATGGAGTCAAGACTTGAACTCAGGTGTCCCATCTTGCCAAACAGTTCCGATTTCCTTTCTCCCCCTCGCAGGCTTTCAGACGCACATGGTGATGCTTCTAGAAATCCTCAGCAGTGAGTCCTCAGCAGTGAGCCTGCAGTGAGATTCCCCAAGTGCTGTGCAGAGCATGGTGGGGAGGCCAGGGCTGAAGGGCAAAGGCTGCTCTTCCGGGACCATAATAGTAGAAGTGGAAGGAATCTTCAGAAGCGCCTTTTCCAGACTCTTTTTTTGTACACAGGGAAAATAAGATTGGGAAAGGGAGAATGACATACCTAAGATCACACCGTGAGCTAATACCAGAGCCAACTGGTCCTCCAACTTCCTATTCCAATCTTCTTTCTGCTGCTGTATTACAAAATCAAAGCAGAGAAAATGAAGAGATAGACTATTTCCTTGGTTATTCTGAAAGGGAGAGAATACCCTAAGTCCAGGAGAAGAGGAGGACATTTGGTCTCTGCCATGTTTGTGGGAAGCATAGGGATCCTCAGATGCTAAGAGGAGGCAAGCCCTACAAGCTCTAGGAAGCTATGGAGGCTTCCGGTTGGTGCTGTGGCTGCCAGTTCTCCACTAGGAGCCCCTTATGCACGTAGCTGGCAACATGGCCGCCCAGCTACCACGCTACCACGTTTCCCAGTCTTCCTTGAGGTTAGGTGTGGCCACATAATGTTTTTACCAGGGAAGTAATACTTCTAGACCTAGGTGATGACAAACTCTTCTGGGCATTTTCCCCCTGCACATGGGAAGATGGCAGAGCCTTGTTCTACCTGAATTCCTGACTACTGAATCCAGGCATTGCTCACCTGAATGGCTGGTCCCAACAGGAGAAAGAA
This sequence comes from Aplodontia rufa, assembly GCA_004027875.1. Lineage (NCBI taxonomy): Eukaryota > Metazoa > Chordata > Mammalia > Rodentia > Aplodontiidae > Aplodontia > Aplodontia rufa. Next base: position 17,104 of record PVKS010010692.1, read on the forward strand.
ATGATTTTGTTCTTGAAATTATATGATTCTTGGGGGCTATTTGTTGTAGCAGCTTAGACTATTCTACCACTGCCTTGAAGGCTAGCTAAGCCTTTCAAAAATAGATGGAAATAAATCATTTTAGTTGGAAAGGACTGGAAGCATAAACATGTAAATATTCATCCATTTATTCATTCTTTCAAAAAATATTTACTGATTGTGTGTGTGTGCTCTGATCTTATGATGAATACTGGGCATGCCACAACCAATAATTCAGTTCCTGTCTTCCAGAAGCTCCCAGACACCTTGGGAAGACAGCTAATGAAAACACAAGACACTAACCCAGACCGGATGGAAACAGAGAGGATTGATTTCCCAGAGAAGGTGACATTGGAACTGAGACATGGAGTTTTGAGCAGTTCTAGTCTGGCCAGGGCAAGGTTTGGGTTCAGAGATAGTGAGAGACGCACAATCTCTGGGCCCTCCAGGAAGACACCAGGGAACCGGAAACAAAGGACCTTGATTGCAGAGAGTTTGTAGTTGATGCGTAGGCAATGGGAAATACTGACCAACTTGAGCAGAGGAGCGACTTGATGAGACTCGTGCTTAGGAAAGCTCTCTCTAGCAGATGCACAGTGGGCAATGGATGGGCTGAGGATGGACAGCAGACTCCAGTCTACATTTCCTTCCATCTCACTTGCAGCACCATAGTTCAGGGTGCCATTGTCTCTTTCCCAGATGATGAGACTACCTCCAGTTTTGCCTACTGCAGTCCATTCTCAAGAGGTCAGAGTGATTGATCCTTCCAGAGCACAAGTAGGACCATGCTCTTCCCTGCTTGAAGCTTTTACAATTTTCCCATTGCCTTTAAGGTAGTCTCTGCATGGTCTGGCCACAGCCACAGGTCACCTCTAAGACTCAACTCTGGCCACTATTCATTTAGTCCTCTGTGTGTGAACAAACTCAACATTCTTTAGAAGTTCCGTATTCTGGACTGTGGGGGTGGCTCAGAGTGGACTGCTTGCCTAGGATGTGCAAAGCCCTGGTTTCAATGCCCAGAACGAACACCACCACCATGCTTTCTCTACCCCACCCTGGTCTGGTTTCCTCAAAGGTTTTCTTGGTTTCCTCTTACTTTCCACCTCTTCCACCCTCGTCCCACCAATTCCACTCTTCTTTCAAGTCTTAACTTGGATGTCACCTCTCCTGGAAGCTTCTCAGGCCCCAAGGCAGCGGTGCTCCTGCCCTGTCCCCACTGCAGCCTGCTTCTTGCTTCACGGACATTGCCAGAAGAGCGGGACTCTCGCTACGGCCATTCCACCTCTTGTGCCTGGTACAGCTCAGGACACATTTGCACAAGTCTTTGCCGAATGCTTGAGTGGAGTCAGAAGGCCTGATCCAGTGGTGCAGATATGGGATCAGCAAGCTGGGACCCAGAGAGGCCACTGGGAAGGAGGGGAGAGGATCAGTGGTGTTGTGCCTTACTGAAGAGCTTGCCTGGTGGTGTCATTCTTCTGCTAGCTGCTCCTCAGCTAGACGCCTAACTCCATCTGGTGTGGCTAAGGACCCTAGCCTCCAGGGATGTGCCCTGGGAGGGCTCCTTAGTGACGTGTGATGGATGTTTAAAGCATTATGGAATATTCACAACTCCATGACAGCAGGTTGGTGGTTGGCATTCTGTCATTTCTTTAAGTTTCTGTCTCCCGTTGGGCAGAGACTGAAGCTTCCTCGGGTCTCTGTTCTCAGCCCTCAGTGGAGCAGTACAGTCTCCCCTCTGAAGGAGTCCATTCAACTCATCTGACCCAAGCTGAAATTCAGTCCCTGCCCTCAGACTCAGTTAATTTCAGGTGTCAGCTGTGGATTCTTTTTCCAGATGGCCTGGATGAGGGAGGATGCCACCTCCGGGCTGTAGTAGGTCTGGACTATGCTGTTGAGCCAGAGGATTCTAATATTGGGATGCATAGAGAGCTCCCCTGGCATCATGCAAACACGCCTCTTGTCTCAGCGTACCCTTTCTGGTATCAGAGAGCTGAGTGTCCGTCACAGTGGGCCAGATCTAACAAACGCCACTGAGTCTCAGCAGCTTAGCTGGTGTTTATTTCTCGTCCCATCACGGTGTAACACAGGCTGTCAATCAGAGGCCTTAGCTCTTTCCTTTCAGAGTGGGGCTCTCGACCCCAACATATGGGCACTTTGGAACTGCTTGATTCTGTAGTGGAAGTCACTATGTGCGTCAGGGGTGCCAGTAGCACACACACCCTAGTTGTGAGTACCAAAAGTCTCCAGATACTGCGAATGTCCCCTGAGTGGCAGATTGTCCTTAGGTGGAAACCACTCATAGAGATTTCCATAAGCTTTGCTGTCCTCGAGAGCCTTAGAGCCTCACCGGGCCCCACAGATGCACCCAGCACAAGACAAGGGAGGGAGCTTTGAGGGCTGCACAGGAGACACCTGTCGCCTCTTGCACTATTGGGCAGACTTAGTCATGTGCCCGCAGCTTATGGCAAGGGAGGCTCAGGAAGGTAGAATACCTGGTGACTTGCAGAAAAAAAATGTGGTATGGGAACCGCTAGCCAGTCTTTCATCTGTAGTTAGAGTTCTTATGTTTTACTTTCCTATCTGAAGATAAGATAATGCAAAACATAAATAAATAAATAAATAAATAATTTATTTTGTTCCAAATCAGCTGTGGGGTCAGTATGATCCCCCAGCCCATTAACCAAATCTCCTAGAAGGTCTTTGACCCAAAAACCAAGAGAACGGTCCCTCCCTTCTTTCTCTCACATCACCCCATCCTCCCTCCCACCATGACAGTTGTGAACCTAAGGAGGCCTGGGTGCCTTTGACCCTCTCCAACCCTGCACCAACTCGGCGTCCCCTATGTTACCATGGCAGTGCTGGGGGCGGCTGCAGGGGCCAGGTGAGTCAGGCCCTGCCATTGAGAAGGTGTGTCCCACCTGTGGACAGGAGCCTTTCTCATGTAACACCTGTGTGGAAAGACAGTATGTGCCATGACTAAAGAGCTCAGCATGGACCGTAGTTCTAAGAATCTACTGGAAGTGGCGAGGTTACCATGGGGTTCCAGGTGGGAGAGTGATGAGAATAAAACTGGTGGCCGATGAGCTGGGGACATGTGGGAAACATCAAGGACTTTTCAGACAGGGAAAGAAAGTGCACATTTGAGAACCGCAGAAGTCAGGGATGTGGAGGTAACTTAGGGTCAGAATGCCAGGGCACCACAAGGTCTCCAGACCTCCACGTGTTTCCCGTGGAGGGGCAGCGCTTGACTCTCCGGACCAACCACGTTAACACCGACCAAGACGAATTCAGGGAGCCTCTGTGGGAAAATGGTCGCGTTAGACCCCACAGGCGTCCCCAGCAGTGTACAGGCTCTTGGGAACCCCCACCACAAGCGCTTCATGTGGTGTAGCCGAGAATTAATTAGAAAGGAGAAAAAAGATCTCTCAAGTCAAAACACATATCTCACAACCTATTAGCATTAAGATTAGCATTAAAGAAAGTTGGAAACTATAACATTTTAAGCACAATTTATAAGTCTAATTTCCTGTGTGTCACTCTCAGATAATAAATGCTTTTCCTTCAAGTTGAAAAGACTTGGTAGAAAGAGGGGGGTGGGGCGGGGCAAAAGAAAGAAAAAGTTAATTTAAGTCCTATTAGTTTATTTTTAGTTGCCCAAGATCTGAAGGACTAAGAACATTTCCCTTTTCTAATAGAACACGCCTTCCTGTGGAGGGAGGAAGTCCCCTGACCTCAGGCCTCCTCCAAGGTGCTACTGAGTTTTCACAGAATTCCTCAGGCGAGGGCTTTGAAAGAGGCTAAGCCAGGCCTGTGCGGGGAGGGTGCTCTGGGGCCTGGAGGGACAAGGTTAATTGCTTGGAGCAGTGGAGAATGGTGTGGCAGGCAAGGATGCGGTGCTGGGAGGCCCACTTCCTGTATTGCTCTGGAAGAAGTTTGTCCTTGTCGCCCACAGCTTCCATAATAAGACATTCCTGCTAATTTGCCGGGAGCTGAAAGGGATTTCTGTTTTTAGCTTTGGGTCTGTGGCAACTGTTTTGTTTTAGATGAAAATTAAATGGGGACAAGAAGCTGGGGCTGGCTGGGGGAGGGGAGGCAGAGGCATAATTGAAGTGCATTACTGGTAATTACCTCGTCCTTTCTTTCACTCATCATGTTGACAGAGAAATCTATTACCCAGCAGCTCCGTTTCCACAAATTGCCCTTCCCTGAGGACTTGGGAGGTGGTGGGGGATGCTGGTGCAGGAGGAAATCATTGCTTTGTTCCAGAAAGTGGGCCCCCAGTCATGCTCAGAACGTGGATCCCTTAACCAAAGGGAGGGGACACAAGTGAGGACCCCAAGTGAGAGGGAGAGAGAGTCACCTGGGAACCTGGTCCCAACTAGGGATCCTACCCAAGCCTGCAGCATCACATGGGTCCACTGTGAATGCAGAAGGGATGGGGGTGTGGGGGAAAGGGTGCTGGAGAGAAATGGCTGGCTGCAGGGCCCCTGAAACTCTGTCCACGCGGGACACGCAGCCGGGCTCTGCCCTCACCACCATCCTGTCCCACTTCCTCCTCTGTGGTCCACCTCTTCCCCGTGCTCACCTTCCTTCTTCACCTCCAACCTGTTGCCTTCCTCTTTCCTCCTGTGCCTCAGTATCTGGAGGGCTGATTCTGAAGTCCTTGAAAGATCTTTCAGCTTCCCCTGACATCCCTGCTTCCCAACTTCACCTTGTCCGTCTTAAGACAAAACTCTCCTTGCTTTGTGCTTGAGAAACGTACTGGCCATGAAGCCAGGATCATGGCTGAGCCCTGTGAGTTCATCCCCCTTCTGCCTTCACCCTCGGCATCAACTACTTCAAAAATCACACTATCGTGGGTGAGAATGTGAAGACAGCAAGATGCTAACCTTGCTTACAGTTGGGTGGAGAATCAAACCCATCTCGTTACATTCGGACTCCCAGGCTGGACGTAACCAAGGCTAAGGTCCTGAGGTCCAGCCTCTACTCCCGGTTCACTGAGCAAGGGCTGATGCTGCACCCGCAATCACTTGAAAGCTGTAGGGATCTCGACCTCAGTGCCATTCCTGATGCATGGCAAAGCGTCTGGTGCTTTCAGCCTCTTCCTGAGCCTGGCTCCCACCTCCTGGCTTCATCTGAAACTCTGCCTTTTCCGCTGGGAATCCTGCTCTGTGTGGTGGCTCCTGTCCTCAGTTCCTGCTCATCATAGGGCTGACAGAGGCTGCTGTGGGAACTCCAGCCCTGTCCTCTTTAGGGGTGCAAGAGAGACCCCCTGTCAGTCTGCAGGAGTGGAGGGCCCATCAGCCCCATTCTTTACTCCAACTGCCATGGAGCCTGAGAGCATGAGCTCCTCCAGGAAGATGGTGGCTTTGCACTGAGGCGAGCCCCTGACTCTAGCTTCAGTAGGGGTGCCACCACACTCCCAGGGGCTTTTTCGAATGCCCTCAACAACACAAGGGATGAGTATTATTGGTAGTATGATATCTGTTTTAAAGATAAGAACACTGAGGCTTTACAAAGTTTAAGTGAAATTATCCAAAGTCACAAAACTCATGATGTGGAACCAAATTTCGAGCTCAGATCTGTCTGACTGCATAACGCCCTCTTTCTGTGGCCCTTGCTGCCTCTGAGCCTCAGTGTGATGGCAGCTTCATCTTTCTAGGAGGGAGTGGTTGGGTTGTGGCACCTTTCTCAGGCTCCCTGTCTTGTCTTTGTGAGGTGTTGCTGTGTGAGGGCGTCCTTTGGCGGCTGAGCAGCAATTGGTCCAGTTATCTCAAACCCTCGTGATACCGGCCACCTAGGGCCATCAAGGGAAGGACGGGATCCTAGACAGCAGGGCGATGAGAAGCCTGGGAAGCTCTGATCCTTTGTCTTGACAGGCCACAGTGAATATTTCAATTGGATTGGATGTACCCAACTGGCCGAAGTTCATTCAGCCTTTGTCGAGCACCCACTCTTGGCCAGGTATAAGAGAAACAGGACCTCAGAAGATCATAGTCCAGGTCATGACAGACACCCAATCCCACTCAGGAAGCCTCTGAGAGGAGCCAGCACAGGATGAGGGCAGCAGGGCTATGGGCAGCACATCCCAGTGGAGCGAGGGCAGGTCTTCCTTCCCTTCTAGATGCTTCTAGAAAAAATCTTCAAGGCTCCACATCCAGTAGGAAAGATGTGTGTTCATGGATGCAATGATGCTATTTTGGTTGGCAGGGACAAAGGAATAAGAAAAGTCCGGGGCCTTTTGGTTGGTTTGACTTTAGTTTGCATTTTTAACACCCTGGGAGAACTGCTTTGTTTATTTAACATCTAGGGCAGTGCACACACTGCTGAGGATGTGCAAGCAGGGCAGGAGCCACCATGTTGACCTTAAAGATGGACAAGTTGCCTGAATCCCCATTTTCCCTTTAGTTTCCATGTGCTAAAGTAGGAATGGAGGAAAGAGAAGGCATAGCGAGTGAGGAGGATTTTACATCGTTCAGTGCTGTCCTAAGGCATCAGCACTGTGTGGTCCTCAGTCCTAACTGAAGAAACGTTTAGAGGTTACCCACCTGAGCTAGAAGCATGTTATACATCATCCTATTTAAACCCCCAACACTCCCATTGTGGGCATTATTATCCCCACTTGAATGGGGAGAGGCAAGGGACCCACCTGACTGTGAAGCTTGAATCTTTCCTCTAAGAGGCTCTGGCTGTCAAATAGGTAGGAGTTTTGCTGGACTCTGGTTTCCATGTCAAGGCCCTTTCTTGAGTTCTTGGATGGTCTGCTTCTGCCAAGATTCCCACATGTTACCTCCCTTCTCCCTCCAACCTCAGGGGCACGCTCTCTGAAGGTGCTGGTGCGGAGCGCCCTCTTCCTCCCTGAAGACTGCACAGAGGAGTTGCATTACATGAGGAAAGGGGTGTGGAGACAACAGGGAGCGTCCAGCCTCAGCCTGGAGGCTTCTGGACGGATGCTGGGGTGTCCAAGCCGGACGCTCCAAGCAGCTGATCCTCACACTGCTGCTGTTCCACAGGAGAATGGATTTCCTAAGGAGGAGAAGCTGAGATGGAATTGCAGGGAGAGCTCCTTCCCAAGTGGGAACACTGCAGAATTGGTCACATCTGCCAAAAGTCACAGGTGGGAGGATACAGAAAGAGCACCCAGCCTGACCTCCTCATACGATGGAAGGAGAAATGTGGACATGGGAGGAGAAGTGATTGTCCAGAATCACTCAGTAAGACCTGAGTCTGCCATCTCCTGGTCCCCACTGCTCTGCCTTCTGGATGCTATCACAAGGAGATGAATTTCACTACGAAAAACTCACAGGACAGAAAATCCCCCAACTGTCTCTGCTTGGGTTTCGTTTTTAGAAATTCATGGACATGTATGTCAGTTTTTTCAAAACAAATGTTTAAAATTCAAGCATCTTTTGTTCCACTCCATCCTGGAGAAATAATTCTAGGGACTTCAAGATCTCGCTTAACAAGCAGTACATCTTGATGAAATGCTGATTTTCATATTGTTCTCAAACTGCACAGTTGCAGAAGCCAACGCCACATGAAAGCAGGATATTTCGAAGGAAAAAGCTAAAAATTTAAATCCACGATGACAAATCAGAGGGTGAATGGTGTGATCAACACAGACGTCGCAGTTTCTCAGTCAGCCTGGAAAGCATGTGGCAAGAGACACTCAGGTTGTGTGGGGGACCTGGCTCAGACCTCTCTGCTACTGCTGAGTGGGTGATCCCTGGGCTCAGCTCACAGTTCTGGGTCTCAGCATCCTCCCGTGGGAAATGGCTTGCTCACGCTTCCTTTGTGAAGTTCTATGCAGGAGAAGATACGCCTAAAGTACTCTGCGAAGCTAAAGCTGCACAAGCAATTTTACTTGTAACTGGCAGGGGAATCTGGACTGGTGGTGAGAGTTCAACTAGTTTGCGTGGCCTTCGGAGGTAAAATGACAAGAAACTTGAAAAATGTGGTCTCCGTTATGATTTGCATCTTTAATGTCCCTTGAAAAGCTCATGTGTTAAGCAATGCAGAGGTGTTCAGAGGTAAAAGATCACATTATGAGAGGTGTAGTCTCATGAGCGAGTAATCCATTTGACGGATTAGTAGTTCGAACAGAATAGTGGATGGGAGGTAACTTTAGGCAGGTGAGACATGGCTGAAGGAGGTGGGTCATGGGGGCCTGGCCTGGACTATACTGTCCTGGAACCCTTCTTCTCTCTTTTCCAGGCTGCCATGTGCTGAGCAGTTTTCTTCCACTTCACCCACCATGATATTCTCTCTCACATTGGGCACAGACCAATGGAATCAGCAGACTATGGACTGAGACTTCTGAAAATGTGAGCCCCAAATGAACCTTTCCTCCTCTAAGATGTTCTTGTATGGAATTTTGGTCATAGTGATGAAAGCTCACTCATGCTCACCCAGGGCTGAGCTTTCAATGCAGTCCCCAGTATAGCTATGGTGTTGGAAGAGTAGGCAGCTGGAGAGGCATCATGATGGATGAAAAGGAGGCCTGGGGTTAGAAGTAGCTTCTACTAACTGGCCAGCATGTGGATGCTGAGCTAATGATCAGAAATTGTGCAAAGCGTCTACATGGATGCTGACTTCAAGCAAATTTGCAAAGGAGCCTCACACCTAAGAAACCTATACTGAATGGATGAGTTAGCAATGGTCGTCCTGGGCACTGTCTGGAGAAGAATCTAGAGGGCTCCTCCTATCTCAGCAGGAGCATGCTAGTGCTCCACCAGCACTGTTGGCTGTGGACAGGTTGGGTGGGGCAGGGCTTCATGCATTATAGTTATGAAAAGTCATAAAACGGGAACTTCCCTACTCCTAAAACTGTTCAAACTGTTCTTTAGGACGCAGGTGCAAAACCCTAAGACCTGACCCAACATGATCCCAAAAGCTGCCAGAACCAAAACTCTCCAATGAGCTGAAGTCTAAAGAATGAGAACAGGGTCCCAGACCTGATTAGATGCAAGGGCTACCATCAACAGTTCCCAACTATCCACACGTTCCATGGGTCCAGCATATGGGGTGCAGACTGTTCCATCAGTAATGAGCCACGTATACCCTTGCCCCTGGCCATTCTGGGAGGCAGGTCTGAGCACACCTCCTGCCACTTTTTCAGTCCATCTGTAATTCGGCTTTCTTTTCACAGAAATCCAGTGCCATGGTATTGGCATCTATGAACAGGGGCCACTGGTCCTTGCTCAGTATCAGTCACTTAACCTGGCCTAGATGAGTCTTCAGTTCTTTTGCTATGGCCGAGGACATCAGGTCTGTGTTGACACACGTGTAAATCACCTCCTTGGAGAAGGGTTGAGCTCCAGCAGTCCAGAGGACCATGCCCAAGCCAATGGACATGGCCACTCGGGCTATGCCTATGCAGCTCTGGTGAGCACCTTTGAGCCAGGCATGGAGCGTGGCTCAGCACCATGTCACTGGCTGGGGTACAGAAAGTGCAACTGAAAGAGTGTTGGTTGGGACTTGGCAGACCTGGCCTCCAGTTTCTGGTCAGGATCTGCTGCCAGCCCTCTGTGTGGTACCTCTCAGACCTTGCTCTCCCTGGGCCCCAGCATTCTCATCCGTTATTTGCTGCAGTGGCCCCAAGTGCTCAGCATTCCAAGTGCTTGGATGTTGTGAGCTTTCCGTTTCCTGTGCCACGTGGCCAGGACTCTCATTCAGGTGGCTGCAGCTTGTTTCTGGGCAGTTGCAAAGCCAGACTGACCGTTTAGAGCATGAGGGGCAGAGGAAGGCAGCAGTGCTCCTGCCTGCAGCACAGGCCAGGCCCTGCCCTACAGAGCCGCAGGGCACTCGTGCGGCGGTCACCTTTGGATGCTAGGTAGGGTGGGTCCCAGTCATCTTCTCCTCTCAGGGAGGAATCTAGCCCACACTTTGAACCCTGTGGATCAGCTCCACAGCCTTACAGCAGGTCTGCGCACGTGTCTTCAGCCATGTCCTGCTGGGAATGCTGTCCTCACCTCTATCCTTCCAAGTTCCACCTGAGCATAACCGTTGCAGTGAGATATACCCCGACACCCTCCCTTCCAGAAACAATTCATCCTCCTCTCCTCTGTGCAGCTCTGCTTCTATTCCAAGACTCTCCTATACAGCAGTCACCGTACTGCGTTCCAATGTCTCTTCCCCGTGCCTGGAGCTCTTTCTGACAATGGAAGAGTCTGTACAAAATGCTCTTAGAGCACTTCCTTTAAGCACTGACGATGCATTTGGGCCTGTGCCAAGTCTCCCATGGGTGTGATTTCATGAAGTGGATACTAGGCTTGACCCTGCTTTACGGGGTCGGGGGGGACTTGAGACCCTGGGTCACACTGTCTTTCCAGAGTCTGGAGGCCTGACTGCCACCCCTCCCATAGTGGGCATCCCCTCTGTGGCCTGCCCATCCCTCCCTGCCCCAGTTTTGGGTACCAGTCAGCATCCCGCAGGAGCAACTGGGCAGGAACTCTTGGCATCCCACCCAAAAATGGGAGTGAACTCATCCTGTGAGGCAGAGCGGGACAGACATAAACACAACTGAGTGAGACAAGCCCCTTCCAGGGAGCCGTTATCAGCACAGACTCGTTTGTGGTGCACTGAAATAAATTCCTTCCAGGGGGATTTATCTTTCCTGCCTTGTTTTTGTCTTTTCTTTTTTTGGTGTGTGGCAAGTGTTAAAACTAGTTTTCAAGATGTGCTAAGGAATGCCAGAGTGATCATGTTGATATCCCCAACAAATGCGCAGAAAATCAGGTAACCAGACTGCTTACGTTATGTAATAGTTGTGTGGACTTCTTGTGCACTTTCAGAGAGAAGGCTCCTGAAAGGGTCCTTTTTCATTTCCTGAGATGCCTTTTTTCCTAATTGCTTGAAGGTTTGGAAATTGCTCTCTCTCCCCCATTTTTGTTCTGTGCAAATGTACTTTCTCGTGTCACATTTCCCCGACACCTCCGGTCCCAGAGCGGGGCCCCTCCCCCCGCCTCCCACGTGCCTTCTGTCTCTCCAGGAAAGCCTCTGAGATCCAAAAGCAAGTTGGAAGAAACACAACTCCTTTGGTTTTTCTCTTTTGTAAACAGATTTGACACAGTGAAGCGGGAAGAACCCGATCCTGGGGAGGAGGGGAGCTGGTTTCTGTTCCCAGAGCTGCCTTGAATTTGCTGAGTGACTTGGGCAAGTCACTTTTCCTTCTGTCCCTCAACTCGAAAATGAAGGACAAAGACAAGCTGTGGATCTAAGAGGCGGAAGGAGGGCTGTAGTTGGAAGGCCAGGGGGCAAGGTTTCAACAGAGTTAGAGATATTTTTCTCAGATGTCCTAGTATGTGTGATGTGCCTGGATGAGTCTGGGCAGCCAGGTCGGAAAATGCTGTGCACAGAAATTCAGACCCTGAGGGGCTGGGTCAGGGGACCATCAAGTCTCATTTTGGCTGCTCCTGGCTTCTTGGCAGAAGTCAGCAGTGGAGCCTAATGGCTCCCTTCAAGCCACCTGCTACTGCGGAGCTGAGTTGCCAACTTCAGGAGACACTCCTCTGGGTTCATCTTCCTAATCCCTTGGGCATATGCTGCAGGTCTCAGCTGAGCACAACCTACTTGACTCAGGGGTCGTTGAGAGGCCACAGTGGCAAGTGGAGATGAATGCTTCCCCCTGATTGCAAGAGAAGATGTTCCTAACCGATGTCTCTTGTCGTCTTCTTTGAACATTGTGTACAGCCAATCTAAAAATGAACCTCATTGACTTTACCTGGATGGAACATCCCAAATACACACACTTTAATTTAAACCAGTCCTTGAACTTCAGCGGGTCTGCCTTGAATGCCGGCCAGTGGTGTCCTGTTGGGGAAGCTGTCTCTGAGCCTCTGGCAGGGACACTCCTCACTTCCAGCATATGTGCACTGAACCATTACATGCATAAGAAGTAAATCCCTGTTGTGTTAAGCCACTGACACTAGGGGTATTCTGTTACAGCAGCCAGCACTAACATAGACGACTTGCTCTTTAAACCTCTTACTCTCATCTCAAGACTGTCTCTCTCCCTCTCCCTCCCCCACTCCCTGCCTCGAATGGGATCTCCTGGAGAGAAAGGGCTATGTCTCATTTGTGTTCATATTCTTTCTTTTTTTTCAAAGAGAGGGACAGAGAGAGACAGAGAGAGAATCAATTTTATTTAGCTTTACATGTAGCTTTCATCGCTCTGAGACTTCATTAGGTGCATGGTACTAGGGTTTGAACTCATGTACTCGCGCATACCGGGCAAGCGCTGTAACTGCTGACTCACCACTCCAGCCCCTTGTGTTCATATTCTTGAGGTTGATAGTCAGACCTGCCACAGAGCTGGGGTGCTATGTTGGTTGAATGAACGAATGAATGTCAAAAGATGCTGGCTATTTAAAATTGTAACCAGAAAAAGAAGCACAACTGGCTGGTTGACATTTTTCGCATCGAAGATTATTTCAAGGGCACTCAAAATCCTTATAGCCTTCCTGGAAGAGGTAACCGCAAGTTTACAAAAGAAAGTTCTTAAAAGAATTGAGTTAGCAAGGGAGGAGAACCTTCAATCATAGACCTCAGTAGATATGTGGGGAATGGATATATAGAAGAATGGAGGCTTTTCATCACTCCGCCAAGAGCTGATCTGCTCTGCTACAGAGGGTCAGTCACTCTCTACTTCTCTGCAGCAGCCTCACACTTCTAGGAGGCCAAGGACTGGAGGGGTTCAAGGACACCGGCCTTGGGTTCAGGATGCCTGGACCTAGAACACCTGCCTCTAATCATCTGTGCAACTTGAAATATCTTTTCTCTAAGGTTCTATAAAAAATTGAAAAGTTTGGCCCAAGTGACCTTTAAACCGGTACAGGGCTCCCTTCTCCAGGAAGAGCTACTCCTGTAGGTAGAGGAGCAAGCCCTTTGCACATGCTCTCAGGAGCAGGGAGAGGAAGAGCAGGCAGTGGGTGCAGGGTGGGGCCTGGTACAAGGGAAGAGAGGCCCACCGGCAGCCACATTCTCCCTGGGGCCTGGAAAGACCCTGTTAGGGGAAATGGCTAGACACAAGGAGGGAGGTCAGGGAGGACCAGAAGCCAATACCTGAGCTGTGCTTGCCCAGCACCAGCTCAGGGCTTCAGGTCCGCAGGGGGAAACGATGGAGATGAATAGCTCCATCTCCATGAGAGCTTTCTGGAGTGAGATGAACATGCAGGCACCTCTCCCACGGTCTTTGGGAAAGGGGCCTCCAGGAACACTCTGTAAATGTTGGTGTAAATGTTGGGGTAAACATAAATGTATGAGATGAGGGTGGATTTAGACATTCACGGATTCGTTCATTCAATCCGTATGTATTTGGCACCTACTGTATGCTGAGCCCTGTGCTAGGTACTGGGAACGTGGGGTAGACAAGCCAGTCTTGGTGGAGCTGGAAGAGTGAGGAGATCCTAACAACAAGTGATTAAACAGATGACATGCAAACACGATTCTCCACCAAGGAGCTAACGAGAGAGGAGACCAATTGAGCAGTGGGCTGTTCAGGCTTCCTGTGGGTGCTATCCAGGGAAGGCCTGGCTGCAAAGGGACCGTGCTAAGATGCGACTTATGAGAAGGACCCATCAAGCAAGGAACTGGGAGAAGGAAGCCTCAGGAGCGGGAGAATCAGTAAGAAGACCAGAAGACCCCAGGCAGGACCAGCACTGCCAGCCGCCCAGGGCTGTTGGGCTTTGGCTATTTGCTGCCTGAGACAGAGGTATTTTGTGATGAGATCCAAAGAAAAGACCATGACCAAGCCAATGCTTTGGTCCACAGGAAATCAAAACCTCTGATTCCGGCATCTGTCCTCATCATTCCTGATGTTTGACAACTATTTCCTTTCAATTCCAGGCCCAACCTCCAAGTGCAGAGACACCGCAGCACGCCAATGAAATTGATTTAGTGGTTGCTGCGCATTCTCTTCCCCAGCCTCGGGCAGCGAAGATTTACGGCTCCTCCTGGAGCCGGCTCTCCCTGCTTCCTGTAAATCTCCCACCACATTTTGGGCGGCTGGAGCTATTTGGGTAACCTTTATCTGAACCAGAACTTCCTCACCAGGAACTTCAGAGGGTACCTCCAGGAAGGACGGGCGAACCCCAGGGGCAGGCTTGTTTTGGGGAGGATTCCAGGCCTGCTGAGGACAGCTGCTCCACAGGCAGCAGGGAGAGAACAGAGCTCCTCTTTGATGCCATGACTGCTATGTGGGGATGGTGCAAACCCCCGAAGGAGCATTTAGGGTTTATGGAGGGCGTGTGGATGGGCAGCACGTATGAAGCCTGAACGTCCGGCTCCTGGAAATAAGCGTGGCGGGGGATCGTCAGGGGCCAGATGCTTTGGAGAAATGGAAGCCATGCATCATGGGGCGAGAGTCAGAAAGGCCTGGCTGGTGTGGCTTCATATTTACATCAGCGTGTTCACCACGTGCTTCCCTGCCTGAAAACTCCTCTACAGGGCCGGGTCTTTGGTGTTCTTTGATCCCCAGCATCTATAACCACACTTGGGTTATAGCTAGCTTTTTTTTTTTTTTTTTTGAGATAGGGACACTGAGAGAAAGAGAGAAATAATTTTACTTAGTTTTTCATGTGGCTTTCGTTGCTCTGACGTGGTGCTGGGGTTTGAACTTGCATATTTGTGCATGCCAGGCAAGCGCCGGAACCCCCAAGCCACCGCTCCAGCCCTGTAGTTAGCTTGTGATTAAGTGAGCAGTGAGTACATGATCGTGGATATATTCTGGATCTATCATTGTGTGGCCTGGGACAAGTCTGCCTCTCCAAGCCTCAGTGTCCTCCTCCACATACTGGAACAAATAACGAATCCATCAAAAGATTCCAGGAGCTGCAGCTTGTTTTTGCGTGGTCAGTGAAGGCCGCCTCTCTTCTCTTTCCTCTGCTGGTCCTCAGTGAGGCTTAGGAGTAAAGGCAGGAGGTTTGGGGTTTCCAGGGCTTTGGCTGTTTCCATTTTCAGAGGCCATATCACATGGAAAAAACCCACTTAAAATGTGTATTTCACAGAAGCAATGACAGTGTCCAAAGAGGCCTTTTGCAGTGTCCCTCTGGTCAGCAGCAAGATGGCCTACCAGGGGCCCTGCGGCATAGGGAAGGACACAGCACTCCTGAATCCCAGAACGCAGCTGTCCTCTGGCCCTTCCTCCTAGAAGCCTTTTTGATGCTGACAAAGCTAGATCCAGAGCCTCTCCTTGGGGTCCTAAGCCCAGGGCCCCTCAAGCAGTGTTGCCCCTACTCTGTTTGCCTCCTCCCTGGACTGTAGGGTGAGGGTCAAGGTCTCTTCATACCCTCAACAACTTTTGCAGAGTCTGAGCACGGTGGTTGCCAAGGGCGCGCTCACTCTGAGGCTGACATGGGGACAGGGAAGCTGTGGACCCTCCCCCAGTGCTCCTAGTGACATTTATCCTAAACAGGGAGTAAGTGGCTGCAATCTTTGTTAGAAGGAGCAATCTGAAATTGTTTCAGTAAACAGCTCAGTCAGAGCAAACCCGGTCCTCATTACACCACAATTAGGATTTCTGCCCTGGCTTCGAGGGAACTCCGTTTGGGACCCAAGACTGTTTATTTGAATAAGGCTGCAGCTGGGCTGCAGGAGAGGAGAGGCGGAGGTGGAGGTGGAGGTCAGGCGGCGGGCGTTGGATCTTTCTGTCATTCTGGACACTTTGATAATGAGAAACCTTTGACCTGAGCCCTCCCAGATCCCTGGATTCCAGAACCAAATAACTACGGGCGGGCAGTTTTGAATCTCCCTTGAATGACTAATTAAATGGGATAAGGTATGTAAAATGCCCTTTGCCTAGGAGGACTCACTAGATGAGAGTTACCGCCAAAATCCATAGCACAAGAAGGCACAAGCTCCCTTCTCACCAAGACTCTTGTTCAAAGAGTGAGCAGCCACCGCCTGTTCCATTTGGCCTCCATTTCCCCCTCTTGAAAAACAAACAAGCAAATGAAGGACCCGATCTTTTGTAACCACTCTTATCTTTTAGGTTCTAATTGCTACTTCTTCCAGTGTTCCATCAAGACTGGGTCCAACTCACCTCTCTGGGCTCTGACAGCCCTTTGGACTCTTATCACTCCACAGGTGGTGACAAGAGTGGATGTTTTTGTCAGGGCTTTGCCATTTACAAAGCACTTCCTCCATGTAATTTTCTTGTTGGGTCTTTGACAAGGTTTGGAAGAAGCACTTTGAGTCAGTGTTCCTAATTTTCTCATTTTGGACATTGGAAGCAAGGTCCAGAGAGGGAAGATGGTTCTGCCCAGACGGAGCTCCCCGGTGGACAGTCCATTCTCCCATCAATCATTTATTGAACACCCACCATGCCTGGGCACTTCAGACAGCAAGTGAATGACAGTCCCTGCCTTGGATGTGCTGGTCACCGGGTGGCTTATTTGATTAAACCCCTATGGGTCTCAAAGCACTCTACAGGCTCCAGGCACTTAGGTTCTCTGCTTGGATGAATGGCAGGTAGGTTCCAAGAATAGGTGAACGTGGGTCGCTGTGAACTCCATCAGCAGCCTGGCACGTATACCTGGGATCACAGCGGGCTAATTTCATCCGCTTCTCTGATGCCCGAGGCTCGGACTCAGACATGCTAAGCTCCTAAAGAAGATCCTTGGCCATAACTGCAGGTGGCAGAAGAGCCCTGCTGTGAGCCTCACTCGGGACCCTGGGTCAGGCCACTGAAGGTTCTGAATGGGTCAGCCATGGTAAAGGCAACTGTCTGGAATCCACTGACAGATTCATTCTTTTCTAGGTGGGGATCAGCTCAATTCCCTGCAACTTGACTGATTTCCCGTCAGTCAATGGTTTGTGTAGAAGCCAAGAAAATAAGGATAGAAGGTTGATTAGTAGGAACTTTTTCCTTTCATAAGTAAGAAAACTGAGGCCAAAGAGAGTTTGTCCCAGCTCTCTTGCTCACTTGGCATATTCTAGAATGTTATAATACCGGGTTGAGGACTATCTTGAGTGGGGAGATCAGAGTTTCACCTCTGCTTGCCCTTGAACAGCTCTATCTCCATTCTCTAGGTCCTTGTTTTCTCATCTGTAAAATAAGACAGAGTCTCTTACTCCCTCTACCCCTGAACGTTTAGATGAATCTGGATTTTACCTTACATACGCAAAGATTAGGCAATATGGAATATGACATACCATTGAGTGAATCATGGTATTTACCAGGAATATAAGTTATATTTCCTCAGATTAGGGGACCTGAAAAGAGGAAAGGACCTTCTTTTGATGGTGAATTGAGTTTCGGCAGGCTTTTAAAGATGTCTGTTGAATTGGGTGCAGTGGCACATGACTGTAATCCCAGCTTCTCCAGAGATGCAGACAGGACAATTGAATTTGAGGCCAGCTGGGCAACTTAGCAAGACTGTGTCTCAAAATAAAATAAAAAGGGCTGGGGATGCTGATCACTGGTACAGTACTTGCCTGGCTGTGATGTCCTGGGTTTAATCCCTAGTACTGAAAAAGCAGAGGAGGAGGAGGAGGGGAAGTAGGAGGAGAAGGAGGAGGAGAAGCAGGAGGAGGCAGTGTCTGTTGGCTTTGTGACACAGACTAGGCCTGGTCAATCCCAGGCTATCGATAAATGCTTGTTGAATGAGTGAATTTGAGGTCCTGCAAAGGTTGCAGTGTGGAAGAGCCAGATGGAACTCTGCTGGTCAAACACATGCAGGTTGGTGGCCACTGGGAAACCAAGAATGCATGGCTGGCTAGAGAGATGGGTGAATGGGTAGGTGGCACCCCAGCTGAAATCCTGACCCTTGTGACTTCCTTTGGAATTTTCTCTCTGAGGACTTCCGTGGCCTACATGCTCAAAGCGGCTCTGGACAGACCAGCAGGTCAAGCCCTGGGGCCTCGTCCTCTCATGGAGATGTCCTCTAGATAAGAGTCCCCCTTCTGCAGCTCTCAGCTGAGGTCCCCTGAGAGCTCCCAGGGGACATGTTGGAGGAGATCCTGGGTGGCAGTGAAGGTCGAGAGCAAAGGTGCACAGCGGGGAAACATAGTTGGCCTGTCTAAATCCCACGGCCATCCTACTCACCACCCCACTCCACCTCTGACTTCTCCTCCTGCTCCCACAGAGCTTCTTCCCCTGCAATGTGTGCGTGCTTGAGTGCTGGCTTCCTCCTTGACCAGGGCAGGTGCCCCAGCCCAGGACCTGGCATGAAAGAGACCTCAGCCGTGGGTACATGAGCCAGGAACATAGGTGCTACAGTCTTCTGCTGGGGGCTCCCTGAACTCAAAGGACAATGCTGCCTTTCTTTGTTGGTAACTTTTTACCAAATAGGACTAGCCTATGTGATGCCACAGTTGGTAAAGAGTTGTTAGCTTCTAATAGCGATGCTTTCCTTAGCTACCAACCCTCCTATTTGCACTAACCCTTTGTAGATGTTAATGTTTTATTTTGATTGCCTCGTTTCCACCTTTGTGGCATTCCTGACAGGGAGACGGGATAGATACCAGAATCTCCCACTTCAGGAAGACGCTGAAGCTCACAGGTGTCATGGGTCTTGCCCAAGATCATGCTGAGGACCGTGGCCATGCAGGGATCCGCAGTGCTTTTTGGATTCCTGGCCCCAAATTTAGTTTTCTACTTTTACCTGTCCCCATAGCCATGCTGAAGGAATCTAGGAGAAAAAGAAATACTTGGTGGACGAATGTTAAAGAACAATGATGTACTTAACAGTGACGGACGGCAAAGGCATCTGCCATGTGGATTCATGAATAGTGAACTTAGACTTCATTGATTAAAATGTTCTGGTACCAAGTTAATAGTGACTTCAAAAACAATAAAATCCAGTTCAGTAAAAATATGTTCTTTCCTTTTTAATTACTTTTGTTGTTTTCAAATTTACCGGAAACTCTCTTTTCTCTGGGAAGGTCACACCTGCCACTTTGACATGAGAGGGACAGCAGGATGTTGGCAGTCAAAGGCCAGAGGCCTGGGAACTTAGTCTGATGTCTTTTGGCCCTGTGACCATAAGAAGTCACTCAATGACTCTGGACTCACCTCTCTGGCCTTTAAATTGAGAGGAGCAATATTTGCCTCTATGGATAAAATTTTAAAATGTAGATTAAGAAAAGGTACAGTGTCAGCCCCATAGGAAATGGTCAATCAATGGACATTTGCTTCTTCATCCTGCTTAAGATCTTTGAAGGCTCTTAAACACAGGAAGGACGGGTGACACTGCCCAGAGGTGAGACTACAGCTAAATTGTTGTGCCCAAATTTTGGAATCAGAGCCTCTGTGTTTGACATAGCACTAGGCATGTTTTTGACCTCTCTGAGTTTCAGTTTTCTGATCTGCAAAATGGGGATCTCAGTACTGATGCCTGTGGTTTGTTAGGATTGAATGAAATCAAGTACCAACCCTGGGCTCAGGATATGGCAGCCGTTGCTGCCGCACGGACTGCAGGAAGAAGGCTTGGGAGTCGATCCGGGGAGGGAGATCCAGGGTCAAGGCCCATCTCTGCACTCACAGGCTTGTGGCATCTGCTCCGTAAGCCTGCGTTCCTCCTCTAGAACTGGGAGAACGATGCCTCGCCTGCCTAGCTGCAGTGCTGTCTCAGAGACCCCTGAGATAACTGGTGCCCGTCACCCTGACTGCACATTGTGTTAACAAGGAGCTTTAAAATGACCCAATGCCAAGGTCCAGCCTCCCATCGACTTCTTCTGGGTTTGTAGAACTGAGTGTTTAAGCATCTCCAGGTGAGCCTCAGATGCTGCCAGGCTTCAGACTGCTGTTTCCTAAATCACAGCTCAGTGTTCCTGCAGGGGGTCAGGTGGGAGGACTTCCCTGCAGCTCCTGATGGGACAGTGACTCCTCAGGGTCGCTGTCCTGTCCTTTGCTGGGCTGGGAAGCAGCAGCTTCTTTGATTCCCTTTCAACACTTCCCAGGATTTCTGTCCCATCTGAAGAGGAAAGCAGGGTGCTGGCAGTAACCAAGGGCATGCTGACTTTAACCTTTAAAAAAACAAGCTTTACTGTGAAGACCAAAAGGTCTTATAAACCTTAATGAGCGGCATATGTGAAACACATACGTGAATTGCTTGTTTGAAAAATATTTCCCAGCTAGCCTTCAATAGCATAGCCTTATTATTCTAAACAGGGAGCTTGTCTTACCAGAGAACTGAACAAAACCCCAGTTGGAGATAATTATCTTAGCAGAATTCCCCGTGGGTCCATGGAGAGGGGCTGGGGGTGGAGGCCACCGAACACATGTGCTAACTTGGGCTGCCTTTGTGTACACAACAAACACAAAGGCTGGGCCTTCAGCAGAGAATTCCAGCTCCTGAAACGGCGGCGACCTCAACATTCGTTCTGGGGATGGCAAATAGGTTTGTCTCTACGGGGAGAGGGTGGAGGTGGGCCGGCAGGGGATGGAAGGGACACTTGTCCAAACTCATGTTATGGGGGAGAGCCTCGAGGTTCAGAGGGAAGAGTGGATGAAGAGCCCTGTGGGGCAGGGAAATAGATAATTGGACCAGAAATGGAAAGCCACAAGCTGTCCCCATGCTCAGGTTTGGGTGTGACTTGGACCATGTCCCCCTCCTGTCTAGGGATCACTTTCTCTGTGGGTAAAATGAGGTCACCGGGATAATTTGGAGAGATGGCAAAGGGATGAGAAACTGTCGAGCCAACGTTTGAAGGAATGCAATCTCCACATCCCGTTAGAGGAGAGCCCACGGCCCTGCTGTGGGCAGCATCCTCACCCACGGCCCCCTGGGAAAGACCAGGCTGGAAATGCACCCCCAAACCAGCATATCAGCTTTCCAGAGCCCCCCACTTCAAGAACCATTCAGTCTCCATCACCTGCATGGTTTGGGCTGTCCCTCTGGGCCTGGCACCCAGATGTTCAGGGAAAGTGGGCCACGGCGCTTCAATTAGCTGGGTAATTGTTTCAATTCCTGACTGCTCCTTACCCCTTAATTATCTCCCTGCCGCCTTCCCCTCCTGAGCTCAGGGATCCACACCCCTGCCCTTTCCCAGCCCAGAAACAACAGCGGAGCTTTGGCTGGGCTTGTCCCACAAGTGCCAGCAGCCCCCGGACAGCAGAGCAGGCCCCATCAGGCCTAAACCTTCTTTGATGCCAGTCTTCAGAAGGTCCGGGAGGAGTTTGGTTGGGTAAGTAGGGGTAGAGTGTTGGGCTAGAGGACCTTTGAGATTCTGGGGATAAAGTGGATCAAACTGGGGGCAAGACTTAAGGGCTGCTGTTACATTGTGCAGATGATTTCGTTCCCCCAGCCTCAACACTTTCATCTATAATGGAGCTAATGGGAATTTTTCTCTAGAAAAGCTGCGGGGGTAAGCGACAGTTGCATGACATACACACGTAGTGGTGACGTGACTGCCCCTGTAAACAGCCTCCTTGTCTTCTGGCTTCTCCACCCCCTCCATGGACAATAACTCTGTGCACTACTAAGGCAGCTCCCGGACATGGGGCCAGTGTCCAATTCCAGCTTGCTCTGGGGCCATGGGCCAGCAAGCCCCATCCTACTGAGGCTTTGAGCCTCAGTTTCCACATGTGTAAAACGTTCCTCCTGAAACACCCTTCCGTCTTCCCGTACCCTGGGAGGAGAGAAAGGCAGAGCCCCAGGGACTTTCCACCAGAGGCAAAGCCATCTGTCCAGCTGCTGTCCTGCCTCTGGAGCAGCCCCTGCGTGTTTTCCCACCAAGGTAAACAGAGTCATTAACACTTTATCTTAATTGCCACTAATGATGGTAAATTCACCTCATTACGTAAAACAGGGCTTTCTAGTCTAATTTGTTTCCTAAGCTCGGCTGGAACATTTAAAATTTCAAGTGTGTGATTCCAGCATTGCAGCCGGACCTAATTGGTCAATTGTGGGTTATTAATTGTGGATTTGACTCCGAGGATAAACTGTTGAGGACAAATATGGGATAGGAAAGAACGGACAACCCCCTAATCAGGGTAAACCCAGTGGAAGAAGAGGTGGAGATTGCCTCGGCTCTGCTTTTCTTGGTGACTCCATTTCGTTTGTGGGTTTTACTAAGTATCTGTCTTTTAAAATTTTTTCATATAGTGTCTTAAGTTCAGGCTCCACCAAATTAACACTTTTGTGAGATCTACTAAAAAGTTCAGAGTTAGTTTTTCTTATCTTACTGTTTTTATATGTATTTATTGAATTTATATTGAAATATTTCTCTCTTTTTTTTTTTTAAAGAGAAGAGGGACAGTGTGAGAGAGAGAGGGACAAAGAATCAATTCTATTTAGTTTTTCATGTGGCTTTTGTTGCTTCGACACTTCATTGTGTACGTGGTGCTGCAATTCCAACCTGCATCCTTGCTCATGCCAGGCAAGCACCGTAACCACTGAGCCACTGCTCTAGCCCTTCTCATCATTATTATTTTTTTTTTTTAAAGAGAGGACAGTGAGAGAGAGGGAAGGAGGGACACAGAGAATTAATTTTTATTGAGCTTTTCACATGGCTTTCGTTGCTCTGACACTTAGCTGTGTACGTGCTGCTGGAGTTTGAACCCGTGTACTTGCGCATGCCAGGCAAGCGCCATAATCACCAAGCCACCGCTCTAGCCCTTCTTGTTATTTTTTTAAACCAGAATTCCATTTTGAGTTTCTTGACAATATTAGATTACAATGCTTAATTTTTTTCTCTTTTAAAATAGTTTCCTTTTGAAAAAAATTCAATAAATTGCTTTGCAGTCCTTACTAGTGTCTGACAGATGCATGTGTGTGTGTGTGTGTGTGCGCGCGCGCGTGTGTGCGTTTCAACAATCTAGAAGGTAATCCGGCTCCAGGGTTTAGAAATCTCAATTGACAATAACATGATGCGGTTCTGGGCCATTTGTGTGGGTGCATGGCAGGGCCACCGTGATACAGTCTCCCACCTCCAGCTCACAGACCTTGGCTGAGCGGGACTCCAGATACCTGCAAGGTCAATGCCGAAGGACATTTTTGAACATGCTCTTGACCAAGTAAATTTGACCCTTGCAAGTGATTTGTAACCGGTATTCACCTTTCTCTTCTCGTGTTCCAGTGCTTGCAGCTTACAAATGCTCTTCCTCACAACAGCGGGGAAGGGGTCCAGCTCAGGAGAGGACTGAGGATCTCATGAACTTCCTGGAGGCTTCTCGCAGAATCGAAGCCTGATCTTCTGAATCTCAGAATCCAGGGGTCATCAGCGGCTCTGCCAGCACAGGGCAGGGGTCGGGTGAGTGAAGACCATGGGAGGTAAGGGATCAGGCTGGCATCAGCTCCTCCCACCCCTGGCATCAACCCCTTGGCCTCTTTGATCCCTGCAGAGTTGGGGTTCTGCAGAGCGTATGGGATTACATAGGTACACAGGATGAAGTTAATCACAGAAATTGGCTGACATGGGGCTGGAGTGGTGGCTCAGCCATTGGAGCGCTTGCCTGGCATGTGCAAGGACCTGGGTTCGAATCCCAGCACAGAAATAAGTGTCCGAGACACAAAGGTCAGATGGAAAAATAAATAAAATTGATTCTCTCTCTCTCTTTAAAGAAAACAGAAAAGAATTTGGCTGACATGATCATGGAGGCCAAGAAGTTCCACTTTCTGCTGTCTGCAAGCAGGAGGAGTCAGGGGTGCGATGACGCCTAAGTATGAAGGCCTGAGACGCAGGGGTGGGGGTCAGGGGGAGTGGTGTGTGTTCCAAGGTCCAGAGGGCCAAGAACAAGGAGCTCCCGTGTCCAAGAACAGGAGAATATGAATATTCCAGCTCCAGCAGAGAGAGAGAATTTGCCCTTCTCTTCCTCTTTGTTCCATCTGGGACTTCAGTGGCATTGATGATACTGTTGCCCGTATTGGTGGCTACAGTGTTCTATATAATACA
This sequence comes from Aplodontia rufa, assembly GCA_004027875.1. Classification (NCBI taxonomy): domain Eukaryota; kingdom Metazoa; phylum Chordata; class Mammalia; order Rodentia; family Aplodontiidae; genus Aplodontia; species Aplodontia rufa. Next base: position 40,957 of record PVKS010010692.1, read on the forward strand.
ATAATACCTTCTTATATTTTACCAGCTATCTGGGTATCCCTCAACCCAGTCAAGGTGACACACGAGATTCACTTTCATAGTCATCCTCGGAAGAATGGATGCTGGACTGAGCTCCTCTGGGTGGGGCCTGTCCTGGGCTGCTCTGTGCCCCTCCCCTCACACATATTTGCTGAAGAACTGACCTCAACGTCAGTATACATATATTAGGATACAAGGTCTCTAGGGAGTTAATTAAGACTAGGTGAGGGTGCAGGGGTTGGGCTTTAATTCAACAGGACAGGTGTCCTTCTAAGGAGACACCAGGGGTGCTCACACACAGAGAAAAGGCCCGCTGTCCTGGAGAGCCCTCAGGAGGAATCAACCTATTATAGTCAGGTTTTTCATTGCTGTGACTCAAGGACTCGACAAGAACAATTTTAGGAGGAAAAGTTTATTTAGGGGTTCACGATTTCAGAGGCCTCAGTCCATAGAAGACAGGCTCCATTCCTTGGGGCTGGAGAGGAGGCAGAACATCATGGCGGAAGGCATGGCTCCAGGGAGCAGAGAGAGGGACTCCACACCAGATACAAAATGTACACCCAGAGGCACGCCAATGACCCACCTCCAAGCCACACCCTACCAGCCTAGAGTTACCAATCAATCCCTTTCAGGGACTAACTCACTGATCGAGTTAAGACTCTCATAACCCAATCATGTCACCTTAGCCTTCCTGGGTTGTCTCACACGAGCTTTTGGAGGACACCGTTCCTCTAAACCATAAGACAACCCTACCTGCACTTTGGTCTTGACCTTCCAGCTTCAGAACCATGTAAGAGTATCTGTTTAGTTCACAGTGGTGTTCTGTTGCTACAGGCCTGCAGACCTAGCAAACTGGAAGCTTGGGTGGATTAAGGAACGTGAAAGGAGCTGCTGAAGCATTCCCTCTGGGTGAGTCTGTCTGGTGTTTCCCAGGGAGGCTGGCCTGTGAGTTGTTGGACCCACAGACCTCTCCAATGTGAGTGAGCACCATCCAATCAGCTGCCGGCCCAGATAGATCAAAAAAGGCAAAGAGAAGGCAATCCCCCACCCCAGTCTCCTGGAGCTGACATACTCTTCTCCTTTGAACATCAAAACTTTAGGTTCCTTGCCCTTTGCACCAGCAGTCCCCCAGGTTCTCAGACCTTCGGACTTGGACTGAGAATTTCACCATCAGCCACCCTTGTTTGAGCTTTAGGATGTGGACGGGGTCAAGTGACCAGCATCCCAGCTAGCCTCCACAAATGAGGGGAAATATTTAACCCTTGAGTCTCTGAGTTAGGCTAATTTCACTCATCATATTTCTTCCATTGTAAGAACATCTTTTAAAATATATATAGTGGGGGCTGGAGTGGGGTGAATAAGCAGTTGTGTTGTTTGCCTGGTATGCCTGAGGACCTGGGTTCGAACCCCATACGCAACAAAGTATCAGAGCAGCAAAAATCACATGAAATACTAGATAGAGTTGATTCTTTTTCTCTCTCTCACTGCCCCTCTCTCTTGAAAAGATAAAATAAAATAAAATATATATTATGAATTAATTAACACCAAAGTCACGACCACCAGCCTAACAACTCATGCCTAAATGAAGCTCACTTAACACCAGTATTTTCACCTTAACGCACATCATAGTCTTTTTGCTTAGGAGCAATGCACAGCACAAAGTTTGGAGATCATTTTAAACATGCTAAACAGCCAAATTACCAACAAAAATCACAGAAATGCAAAGGACGTGTCCCAGAAAGGACTGAGGAGGGTCATTGCTGACAGTAGCTGAACTGAGACTAGAAGGCAGAGGGTCCCTTTGCCACATTGGGCCTCAAGTGTGTCCCTCGCGTGTTGAGCAACTCAAAATTTCCACCACTGTGTGCAGGTCTGCAAATGACCGAAAAAGCAGGATGAGTATTGATTTGGAGGTTCCAAGTCAATTTTAGCAAGTAGGTGAATCTGCAGAGATTCCTCAGACATTGAGGCCTGACTATAAAGTGGGCATTTCTGAGAAGGCATCTAAAGTACAGGAAGAGTGGTCAGGGTGCTTAAGTTGAGGCAAGACGTCGCTGGGGCCACACATTTCCTGTGGGAGTGTGAAAACTGAAGGGCCCCCTTTGTAGACCCCCTTTGGAAAACCTTTGGTAATGATGACTACCGAGGCTGACCATACACCTTATGACCAGGAATCCCTCCCCAGGGTGCATGTGCAGTACAGTACTGCTTACATTCCCCAAAGGAATCGTGCAAAACATGCACGGCAGCATTCCACCCGATACTAAAACACTGGGAACAGCAAAAAATGTCCGTGGATGGTAGGGTGGGTAAATACGTTTTGGCACATTGGTACAATGGTATACTATGTAACAGGGAAAAGATGCTACATCCAACACATGGGTTAATTTCCCAGATGGTAGGCTGAGCAGAGAGGCCAGCACAAAAAAATACATTCTGTGCTGTTCCACTTGTACAAAGTTTAAAAACAGGCAAAACTAATCTATTATGGTAGAGGTCAGACACTTGTTGCCTTTGGGTGTATTGACTGAAAAAATGCAGAGGGGGCTTTGGGGGTACTGGAAATGCTCTAAAGCTTCATTTGAGTGGTGGCAGCATGGGTGCATACTTATGTAAAAACTTTTGGAGCTGTAAATTTAAGATTTGTATATTTTTTTGTATGTAAGATCCACGTCAGTTATAAAGCCTAGAAGGTGGGTGTGTGTGTTTGGTGGGGGAGTGGTAGGGGAGACTGGACCAAATTAGTGGCAATGAGGACAGAGAGCCAAGGACTAACTGAGCTAGCTGTTGAGATGCTGAGATGTTACAGCCTATTGTTAACCATACAAATTAGATTTCACTGCCTTAATTTAAAAAGGAGGAAACTGAGGCTGTGCGAAAGGAAATGGTGAATGGGGATTGGAACTCTGCTCTGGTTGATTTCAAGGCTCCTCCCCAAGGCCACACACTGATGGAACATGACCCTATCCTTTTCTCTTGAGGGTCACCGATCCCACTCGGATGACCATGATAATCCTATTCCTTTTGCCAGAGCAGGGGACTCAGGTCTTCTCAATCCAACATGAAGGGACATTTGCTAGGGGAACATCTGCTGAGAAACTTGTCCTTACTCTTCCTAAGAGTCACAGAAATACACATTCCTCTTCTGTCTGGGAACACTGTGTCAGGACGGTTGGGTGGAAGAGCAGATGGCCTGTCTTGGGCATGAGAGGGGCTAGGCAAGGTCACTGAAGGGCATCACAGAGAGATGGAACAGACCTGTATGGAGGACCCTTCCACGTTGCATTAACAACCCTGCAATCCAGAAACACCATCTTGTTTTCCCAAATTCTTTGGCCTGTCTTGGAGACAATCCTGCAGTGAGCATTGTGCTGGATGGTTCTGGCCCCCTGGGACCTAACATCTGCCTGCTCCTGCAGTGTTGTGGAATTTCCAAAGCAAGCGCACACCAAGGCTGGGGAGCAGGCAGTGGAGGTGGAGTTCAGAGCCAAGGTAAGGTCAGAGATGGCAGCATGGGACATTCCACGATGCTGGTGGTACCTCGCCCACCTGCTCGGCCACCACCATGCTCAGCCATGTGGTTGACTCCCGTTAATGCCGACAGCTTTCCACATAAAGCACGAACTGCACCTCTTAGCTCCCTAATCATGCGGGCTCATTCATCCAAGACTGGGTGCAGCCCAGAAGTGTCTGGGGGGAGGAACTGAAGCCTCCAGGGTCAACCCTGCGGGTCAGCCCTCCAGCATGCTTCCCAGTGATCCCTGACCTCTTGGGTAGCACCCTGCATTACGTCACGGTTGAGCTGGGTGGCTAACATCATGCAGCTGAAAGGAAGGCAAGATTAGAAGATGGCTGCAGCTTCCATCCTGGGTGCCCCTTCTCTTTCTTTCTCCCTCTCACGTTGCTTGTGCTGGAGGAAGACACGTGGTGAGCAGTCCTCTGGAGAGATCCACACATCAGGGAACCAAGGCCTCCAACCAACATGGGGATGGAGAAACAGCGAGGCGATAAAGGTTTGCTCTTCTAAGCCATTGAGTTCCAGGCTAAATGCTGGCTTGCAGATAGACAACTAATATAATGCCTAGTCAATGGGGAATGGGAATAAATCCTGAGCCTTCATTCTTTGGAAGGAATTCTGCACAATTCCTAAGACGATTCCCAGTTAGATGGAGCTCCAGTTGCCATAGTGAAAGCAGCCCAAGCATATTCCCTGGACGGCTTCCCTTCCGACACTTTCCTCCACTCCAGATTCCCAGGATTGGTTCCCAAATCCTTGTCTTAGGCTCTGCTTTGGGTGAGACCCACACTAAGGCAGGACACTGCATGTACCTGGGCTGAGATGAGAACAGAAGGCAGAGCCGGTTGGTGAGAGGACAGATGGCCCGAAACTCTGGATCATGCTCTCTCCTCCTTTTCCTTTCCCAAGTCTGCCCTCACAAACGTGCCACAAAGACTGTTTTGAAGCACAGAGGCTTCTCTCCGTCTCTAGAGGCCGGAGTCACAGGACAGAAGGACAGTGCTTCTTCTTGGGCTCCGAGGGGATGCTGCTTGCCTTGGCCTGGCTTCTGGTGCTGGCAATGCTGAGAATCCCTGGTTTACAGCTGCTCTGCTCAGCCTCTGCCTCCGTCCTCACATGGGTATCCCATTGGGTGTCTATCGGTTTCCTGTTCCTATGAGGACATTTTCACTCTATGGGTTAGGGCCTGCCCTAATCATTATGGCTTGGTACATCAGCAAAGCCTGCTTCCAAATAAAGTTTCCTGTGGTTTGAATGCCTCCTCCGTGAGTTCATGTGTTGGAAACTCAATCCCTAAATTTGTATGTTAATGATATGTGGAAGCAAGGCCTTTGGGGGAATTAGGATTGAATGAAGCCATGAGGGTAGGGCCCCTGTGATGGCATTATGATGGCATTAGTGGCTTTTTTTTTTTAAGAGAGAAGGACAGTGGGGGGGGGGGAGAATCAATTTTTATTGAGTTTTTCACATGGCTTTCACTGCTCTGACACTTAGTTGTGTATGTGGCTACTGGGGTTTGAACCTGTGTACTTGTGCGTGCCAGGCAAGCATTGTAACCACCAAGCCACCACTCCAGCCCGCATTAGTGGCTTTTCAAGAAAAGGAAGAGAGACTTGAGTTGGGAGCCTTGCTGTGTCCCATCATGGGATACCCTCTGCCACGCTGTGATGTGGGAGGTAGAACTCGACAGATGCCCAGCAGATGCCAGCTCCATGCTCTTGAACTTCCCAGCCTCTGGAATGGTGAGCTAACTAAATCTCTCTTCTTCAGAAATGACCAGTCTCAAGTATTTTGTTATAGCAACAGAAAACAGACTAACATACAGTCACATTTTGACATCCTGGGTGGAATTTTGGGCAGACACTTTAAACCTAGGACACTCGTACTTAAGACTAAGCAAACCCCTGAGTCCACATTGCCCAGATCTTTGGCAGCCAGGAGGAAGGAGATGGGGGGTGTGCCTTAGCCATGTTCAGATGCTCATTTTGCCTCCTGGGTCTCCGTTCTCTCATCTCAACTCCATAAGGGAAGGTCTACCAATGGTGACGGGGTGGCCGGGTGGTCTCCCATCCCCACTTGACTGACCTGGGGTCCAGCGCTTTATCCTCACACCTTGGGTTGCCTCCTAGGCCTGGATTGTGGACCACATCAAAATCTGGGCCGCACATGCTCTTGGGGCCGACTGAACACACAGATCTGCTCATCCTTCTGCCATGTCGCTCAGAGATGGGACTGGAGGCGCAGCTTTCGCACTTTCAAAAGTGACAGCATCATTTCCTAATTATCACATTTGGGGGAACAGATGGGGAAGCATGTGGAGGAATTATGGGCTTCTTTAAAAGGGGTGCATGTTTTCTAAAGAAAGTTGCCATGAAACGTTTCTACCCAGTTGTCCTGAAAGCGTTCAGGGATTACAAGACAGTCAATAAATAGGATGCTCCACACGGATGAGGAAACAGAAGAGGAGAGGGAGGTAGGGTGATATTTATTGAACACCTGCAGCATGCCAGGCATTTGGTATTATTAGTTCCATGAATAATCACGGCAACCCTTTGAGGGAGATGTTATGATCTGTGTTTCAAAAACAAGGTAAGGGAGGCCCAGCTATTAAGAACTACGGGATTTGAACCTGGATCATCTGTCCCCAAAGACCCCTTCAGGGCTTGCCACACAGAGATGAATCTAGCATGGGCTCTGCCTTCCTCATGCTCCTGGGTTAGTGACACAAATCCTCAGAATGCTAATGTAGAACTACCTTATGACAAAAAAAAAAAAAAGAATTAACATATGACCCAGCAAGTCCACTCCTAGGTAGACACCCTGAAGGACTAACAGAGGTTCTCAAGCAGATACCAGTACAGCAACATTTATAGCAGCCGCATTCACAGTGGCCATGAGTTAAGTAGCCCAGCATTCGTTGGCAGATGAAACCTGAACAAGATGCTGGGTGTGCGTGCGACGGGATGTTGTTCAGAACGGTGAAGTGCTGAAAGGGGCCACACAGGTGGACCTTGAAGGCGAGGCCCATAGAAGAAGCCAGAAACAAAAGCACAAATACTGTGGGATTCCACTGATTGGTACTGAGAGCTGTCGTACTCATGGGAAGCAGAGGAGCAGTTGCCAGGGCCCGGGGGAGGCTGGGGATGGGGCTGCGTACAGTGGAGTTTCACTTCGAGATGAAAAAACTCTAGAAATAGCTAATGGAGATGATTTTACATATGGCAAATGCACTCAATCCCACCAAATTACACACATAAAAGTGGCTAAAAGGACAAATTTTGTTATAATTTTATGTATATTTTATCACAATTAAAAAAAAAAAACAAAAACCCAGGCAGGACGGATTCTCTGCAGAGCCTCGTGGGAGGCTGGGTCGGGAAGAGATGGATTCTCACAGCCAGACGTGCAGAAGCTTCTTGGAAGGAGCGAGAAGGGGTTGTGGGATGAGAAAGCCTCGGAGTGAGAGTCAGGAGGGTCCGGGCCTGAAGATGGGCGTGAGGACCCAGCAGCCTTTTGGGGCTCTAGCAAGCCGGTGGGTTAGGAAAGGCTCCCTGTCCCAGCTGCCTGGGAATGGTGCAGCCCATCCCAATTCTCACGGCCTGCAGGCACGGCGCCCACAGCACTGTTCCTCAGGCCAGTGTAGCTCATCATAGTCATGAAGCTTTCACACCCTGTGTCCTCTGAGCCCCTCAACACTTAAAGGCGGCGACCATAACCTCCACTTTGAAGATGGGGAGAGAGCTACTAGGGGTCGCATCTGCAGCCCAGGTTTCCTGACAGTTCAGTTCCCTGTACAGCATTTCTGTGGTCTGCGTCCAGCTGTCGCTCCATCTCGATGACCTCCGGAGGCTGGCTGGGCACCGCACAGCCCCAACCTGGCTCGTGTGTGCACACCTTGCTCCTGCTCTCTTTCCCCATTTCTGTCTTTCTGTACTCGACCTCAGCTCCCGCTTGGATGGGGACTTTCAGGATTAGCCCCAAGGAAACGGGGCTTGGCTTCCCCAGTTACCTCTGGTCTCCCGTGTCTCTGGCAGGGCCCTTGCCATGGCCTGGGGGAACTTGTTCCACTCACCACACAGGAAGAAACCAAGTCCCTGTGAGAAGCCACCAGCTGTGGTCTTGCTCCTAACAGTCACCAAAAGTGAACAGAGTTGTCATCCGCTTGCTCTGAGCTTCTGTTTTGCCTCTGTAAAATGCAGGTAAGAACACCTGGCTATTTTAGGATGAATTTCAAATCAAAATTTCAGGTAGATGATAGATTCTACACCTGGCAGAAGGAGTTAAAAGAGAGAAATCTGCGGAACCCTCGCTGTGAGGATGTGCACCACACGACTCTCCTAAGTCTTTGTCGAGGTAATAAGAAAGGGAGCAGCCACTTTGGAAAACGGGGAGCTTTTCCCCTCTTTTTCTCTCTCTCTTTTTTAAATTGTGTGTGTGCTTGTGTGTTTTTCTCAGGACTGAGCTCAGGGGTGCTTTACCACTGAACTGTATCTCCAGCCTGTTTTATTTATTTTGATCTAGGGTCTTGCTAAGTTGTCTAGGCTGGCCTCAAACTTGCGATCTTCCTGCCTTAGTCTTTCAAGAGGTTGGGATTAAAAGTTACAGGCACATGCCACCATGCCAGGCTGGTTGGGTAGTAACTTATAAAGTTAAACCTATACTTACCATATGACGTGGCGCTCTCAACTTAGGTTCTTATCCCAGAGAACTGAGTATTTATGCTGCCATAAAAACTAGTATGTGAATGGTCATATGGGGCTTTATTCCTGACCTCCAAATGCAAATGTAGTCACACATTGCTTATCCACAAAACATCCAGAGAAAGGTGCAGTGGATTCTGTTGCATGAGCATCATAGAGTGTCCTTAAATACACCTAGATACTAGAGTGACCCACACATAGGCTGTAGGGCCTATTATGTGGTCAAGCCTGTGTAGACTCTGATACGGAAGAGAGCATGAGATTGATCAGGCACCGGAGAGGCTTCTGAGGCTGCTGCTGATCTCCTACGTTGCACTGCTTCATAGTAAACTTCAAAGAAGAAATCAAGCCAGGTGTGGTGGTGCCCACCTGTAATCCCAGCTACTCTGGGGGCTGAGGCAGAGGATTTCAAGTTTGGAGACAGCCTTGGCAACTTAGTGAGAATTTATCTTCCAATACAAATCAAAAAGAGCGCTGGGGATGCAGCTCAGTGACAGGATGCCCCCAGGTTCAATCCCCAGTGCCAGAAAAATAATAAATAATAAATCAAAAGAAATCAGTAGAGATGCAGTCTAAAATAAAGATAGCTAATATAGTTAATACACAATCCAGTAGCATTGTTGCTTATTATCAAGTGTGACATCGACTTTTATGTGATTGGTGATGCAGCAGGTTTATTTAGAGCAGTGTCACCACACACCCCCAAGGAATGCTTTGCATCTTGACATATGATGGCCACATACGGTGGCCCTATTAAAATCCCACCATGGTATATGTGGCCCATCATTGACTTGGATTCCATGCGGTACATGGCTGTTCTAGAAATAGTCTAAATGACCCTCACCTAGTGAAAGAATGAGCAATCTGTGGCACAGCCATCTGATGGGACACATGACATTCTGGAAGAGGTAAAATGTAGGAACAGAAAACAAATCAGAAGTTGCCACAGACTGGGAGTAAGGAATGGGTTTTGTGACAAAGGGGTGCAGGGTAATTTGGGGAGAATGAACCTGTTCTGTATCTTGATTGGCTCAGTGGTTTCATAATGGTGTGAATTTGTCAAAACTGTACAAAAAAGGGTGAGTTTTACCATATGTAAATTATGCCCCAATTTTCAAAATGAAAGAAAAATAATTAGAGGATGGATTCAGTCACACTTGGGAGATCCAGGTAGATGGGAGGAATGATGATCTGCCATCACCCAGCCTCATGCCATCGTTGCTAGTGAGCATGCGGTCAGCTCTTCTGCCCCCTGTTACACACAGGTACACACACACACGCATACACAGCCCAGGCTGAAGACTGTCCAGGGCGGGGTCCTTCCCAGAGTCCTTCTCCAGCCCTGATCACTCACTGAACAGACTTGCTGTTGAAGTCCATCGAAACCATGGAGTGAGAGCACGAATGGGGAAGTGACTTTCCATCACTGCACAGATGGGGAGACGTGGGGAGGAAGGTCAGGAAGGAACGAGGCCAGAACTCAAGGCTGGCCTAGGCCTGAGTCTCTGCACCCGGCAAGTCAGGAGGGAAGGGGCACCTGTCACACAGAGTGTTCCACCTGTCTGCAAACCTGAGCTCTGGGCTGGGGTCACAGCCTGCCTCTTCTGAGCCTTTCCCCCGAATAGAAGAGGTGATGGAGGAGATGTCTGCAGCTCTGAGATGCTCTGGAAACCCAGAGCACTGTGTGTTACTCAGTGTGCAGCACCTGCTCAAACCAGCTCATGTGTCAATCAGCGCCGACAGGTTCCAGCCTCACCGAAGCCCCTGAAGGAGGCCGTGAGTGAATCTGCCTCTGAAGCTGGTGACAAGCCCCAGCAGATGGTTCTTCTCCAGCGTCCACCTTGGACAGCTCCAAGTTTTCTTGGGTGATCATCTTCCTAGGAAAGCCGGAGATGTCTTTGTTAGGTGGACCAAGAATATGGGAACATGCCACTGTTGCTGAGTCCTTGACAAAGGGTGGGTGGGAGGGTGGGATTCACCTTTAATTCAGCGCCCGTTCTGCACTGGAAACTTTTCTGATTTTAATTCTCTCCCAGAGAGACGAGTGATCTTCACTGGGGCAGCCTGATCTCTCCCTGCAGCTGCCTCTGGGCTCCAACTCAAACCCATGCTCTGAGACTCCAGCCTCCGATTATCCTTCCCATGCACTGTCATTGCGTACCCTCCCCAAGAGGTGCTGTTGCCCCCATGTGCTGCATTGATGGATCTCTGATTTCCAAGGACCCATGAGCCTTCTGTCCAGCCCTCATGGCTTCTGGTGCTCTCGCTGACCCACAGCCCAGGGCCCTTCTTCCTTCCCTGGGTGTTTCTTCTGTAGCCTCTCAATATCTTACCCTCACATCTGCTCCTCGAGGACTTCCTGTCTCAAGATACTTCCCCTGAGCTAGAGAGCCTCCAGCTGTAGGTGTGTTCAAGCACTCCTGCATTCCTTTCCACATGGATTCTCACTGCTTCCATCCATCCCAGCTGTCACTGCCTCAGCGCCAACCACTGGACCTTCTCACAGGCTCCAGCTCTTCCCTGACCGGGATGAAACAGGGATCTGATGATATCCCTAAAAAGCTAACCTTGACCGACTTCCCCCCCTACTGAAAGTTCATCTGTGATTTCCCTGGGCAGGCTGTGATTTTGGTTCCAACACTTGGGAAATGCTGATCCCAGAGTCCTGTGCTCTGGGTGACTGCAGACCATGTCCAGGTATAGAGCCACTGGCCCTTTGCTCACTGTCCAGCCTCCTGTAGACTGGCCCTTCCAGCATAGGTCATGGCTTTCTGGAGTGCACTTGCAGGCCACACCTCTGTGACAGATTTGCCACTCACTGGGTGGGGGCACCATCCTCCCTCCTTCATCCTACGGGAGCCACCATCTGCAGAGACCAGGCCTCACTGAGGAGCTTCCTGTCCTCACAGTTGGTCTCCCCGTGCCCAGCACTGTGGTCACCCTGTCCCTCCACTGGAACACTCACCCCTGCGTTGTCTCGTTTGTGTGTCGTACCTGAGCTCCGTGTACAATGGACTGTGCCTTTCTCCAAGTACCCAGAAAAGCTTCAGAACGGAGCAGGTGTTCCTCACACACTTCCTTAACACCCAGTGTTTAGACTTTAAATCTTTTCATAAGTACGGATAACGTGCATGGAGGAAGATTCGCAAGCCCCACGCGAATGGCTCCATCGATCCTTGCTAAGCACATGCGCTCGTGTGTGTCCAGGCCAACGGGCCCCTGCACGCCCACATTTGCATCCAGTCACCATCTCCCCCAGAGCAGCAGTCTCTTCCTTCCGGAAGCACAGCTTGCTCTCACCTTTGAATCACATAGTGTGGCTGGAATCACACAGTGTGTGCTCTTGGGTCTTTTGCATTCTCATTAGTATGTTGTGAGTTTGCAGGTGTTTTGGGGAGCAGCACCCTGTTCATTCTGATTCAAGCCTTTGATGTTTTTATTGCAGAGAGGAGGGAGGAAGAAGTCCTACTCTGTGCAAGATTGCATCTTAACCTCTCTGGTCCCCACTCTGCAAGGGCCCAACTCATAAGCCTTAAAGGCCAGCCACCCCTTTCTGGCCTGGACCCCCGTATCTGTGTAGGGTGGGCTACGAGTGACTTCTTGGGTCCTTCTGGCTCCTCCATCCTTGCCTCAGCCCCTCATGCCTTCTGCCTGGCTCCCATCCCCGTGGAGATGACCTCAGGCTGGGGGAATGCCAGGCTGGAGGCCTGATTTGATTAAGCGGGGAAAGAGGAGCCTTGTGAGGCCACATGGCAGGCGTGCCACCATACTGACCCCACAGAGGCGGGCGATAATGGGATGGGGGTGGGTGCTGGGGCTGATGCCGGCCCCCACAAAACTGATTACAGGGCCTCTGGCCGCAGCCAATCTCTGCCTCTCAGAGAGAGCTGTCTTTCTTCCCCCACGGCAAGCCCTGGGACAGGCAGGTTTAAATTAAATCAGGCCCTGGTTCCTGGCACAGAGTGAGCCATTCATTGGCCTGTGTCCCCTCACAAGACAGGCGCTGGCCATGCAGTCATGTGGGTAGACGGGGGAAGTGTGGCCAGCAGCCAGGCCTCACAGCAGTCTGAACAGGCCAGTCTAGGAGGAACACTCAGGGCCCCACCCCAAGCCTGCCTCAGGGATGCAGTGGACCGACAGCCAGGATGGCCTGAGCACTGGACACGGGACCCAGCCACGTGATGTGATGGTGGAGAATCCTTGGGGAGTTGCCCAGCTTCCCTGGTCATGGCCTCCCATGGGAGACGAGAACAGGGGAGCCTCTCATCCTGATCTCCTTGCGTGCTGCTGGAAGGGCCACTTGAGATGAAGAACTTGACCTGGGAAGGGTGGGGCCTGGGAAGGGCTCCATGCCAGTCTGAGCTTCCAGGAGGAGAGAAGGGGACCACATTGCCACAGGGACGTGAAGGACCCAGGTGGAGAACAGGCCACAAGCTCCCTGCTCTTTGCAGACCTGATGGGGGTCACCCTGACATCTAGGCTGTCTGTGAGGCTAGCCCAGGGCCTATTAGCTGCCTTCTATAGCCAGATGAGGCAGGGACTGGAGACATTTCTCCCAATTTATGGACATTGATGCTGCCTCTCTGAGAGGCGAAGTCAGCTGCAGAGGGGCCTGGAATTCAGATCTCCTAGCCCCGACATAGCAGCCCATTAATAATCCTTATTTGAGGGACAAGGAACCCATGGCCAGAGAGAGGAAGTGATTTCCTAGGTCTGCTGTGGGGATCCTACGCAAAGGCCCAACACCAACTCTCGCTGCTTTGGACCCAGCATGCTCAGGGACTGGCCAAGGCCTCAGTAGCAAGACCAGAACCCTTTGAGGCGAGGCATCCGAGGCCCAGTAAAAATGCAAAATATATATCATTAAATACAAGTTTGGCTGCTGCCAGTGTGCACACCCGGAACTTGAGGCCAAGCCCTAGGCAGGCCAAGGAGCTGCTGGTCTCCTCCTTGCTCACACCCCACCCTGGGTGCGACTCTCTGCCCTGGGCAAGTCCAAGTACATCTGCTGGGGAGGGTATCCCACAAATGAGCATCCAGGAGCATCACCTCTCCACGCTGCCTCTCTGCTCCTGTTTCCATGGAAACACCTCAGGACCCATTGATCAACTCTCATTTGAGGCTTTCATTAGCCAGAATGTTGGAATAAGTTTTGATTCCAACATGACACTTTCTAACGCAGTGAAAAACTCATTTTGTACAAAACCCCATTATGTGGAACAGACACGCGGGTTGATGGCCAATTTAGTTAATAGAGCTTTGCAGCTGACATTGAATTACGCCTGCAGGAAGCACCTCCATTTTCCTGAGAACAGTCACGTGCAGACCTGCCCCAGGCTGGGGCTGTAGAGGGAAGGCGGCCGTCCAGCCCCTCTCACGCAGCTCCGCCACTCCCCGGTCCCTCAGTTCAGAATGTGCAGGAGCTCCTTGCTCCAAAACCTCTGGAGGGCTGGGGGTGGGGGGGGGTTCTGGTCTTTAGGTGAGGACTACTGCTGTCCCTTGAGGGTCTCCACCCTGCCCATCCCTCCAACTTCCTGCACACTGCGGCTCCTTCTGGCCTCCTTCATTTGCAAATGCAGAGCACTATCCCCATCTCCTCTACCTGGTGAAGGATGCAGTGCCAGGTCACCTCTCCTGTGCACTTCCGTCATCCCTCTTTGGGCCTCTTTGACCGCCCTTACATTCCTCTATTAAAATGCTTTCTATACTGTGCTAAGTATCCTATATATATTGATCTCTTCATTTTGACATGTCTCAAGTCATTGCTAATTCTTCCTGTGCCTTAGTATCCTCTATGAATTGAGAATAATAACACTGAAAAACGAATGTGTGAAATAGTCACTGCTCAGTGACAAATCAGGCCCTGCCCATCACTGGCCTTTTGAGTGACACAGGTCCTTTGCCTCTCTGCATCTGTACAAGGCAGGTGACAAGAGCAACAGTCATCCCTTGGTATCTCTGTAGGGCTGATTCCAGGACCCCTGCGGATGACAAAATCCAAGAATGGGTCCTATAACACGTGTACCGTTTGTATACACTTACCCACATCTGCCATCTCTAGATGACTTACAACACCCTCGGTGATATAAATTCTACCATAGTGAATAGTTGTTATACTTTATTGTTTAGGGAGTAATGACAAGAATAAGAAGTCTCTGTGTGCTTTCCGTACAGATCCACTATCTTTCTGGAATATTTTGGATCCATGATGGGCTGCATCCATAGTTACCTCACTGGATTGCTGGGATATTGGATGAGTTAACACAGAGAAGGTGTCTGGGACAGACTCGCAGACTTGTGAGACTTGATAGCTAACTAGTCATTTCCTCTTTGGAACAAAGCCACCCCCACCTCTCACTCTAGATAATAAGACCCTCCCCAAATTGTTGGCCACAGGACAGTGTCAACCACACATTGGCCGACAAAGTTCCAGGGCTTCTAGGTGGGTTTCACGTCTTCCTGAGAGGCGTGAACCTGCACCGATGGACCCTGCCATCCCAGGAAGAGGATGGGGCAGCATTTATCACAGGACCTCTGAGCTGGCCCAGGACCAACAGGAAGCAGGCTCCTCGGGACGTGCTATTCTAGTGTTTGGCTGGCTGAGCCTCACTCTCCCTTCTCCACGATGCTTTGGGGCCACATCCAGCATTACCAACTTTACAGCACCCCTGGAGTTTATTCTTCTACCAATCTGTCCTGCAACCTCAGACGAGCCACTTCCTGCTTTCCAGCCTCCGTTTCTCCTCCTGTAAACCTGTAACTGTCAGGGAAAGTAGAATCAACCAGCAGAGTGACATTATACACAAGAGTACATGAGAGTCACCCAGGTCACTGGAGTTTCCAGGCCCCGCATGGAAGTTGTCTGCGGTAGGCGCCTGTAGACCACACTGAGAAACATAGGCCTATGTGGAAGGGAGGACCTGGACAGGCCCGGTGGTCCCAGACCCTCCTCGGGCTGGAACCTGACTGCTGGAGTGTTGAGGGCCCCCAGCTTGCTGAGCCACGCCACCCACAATGAACGCCAGGGTCACTCACACTCATCTAAGGACTGGTGAAGGCCCAGATTCTTGCCCAGCCTGGAGCAGCTCCTGGGGGACAGGTTGCAACCTGCCCTGTGACTGAATCACGGCTCAACTTCTTCTCTGGGAAGTCCCAAATCCCCCTCCTCTGGCGAGTGGTTGGGGTGCTGATCTCTGATGCTGAGTCGGCCTTCAGGATCCTGACCTGCAAAAGTGCCTCTAGGCCTCTCCTAGTGTCCACAGCCCCTGGGGGGCCTGTCACATGGAGGGCAAGGGACCTGTGCTAGGGAGTCACCCCAGAGCACAGAGGGGAAGCAAACAGGCATCAGGGGACTCAGGACAGTGAGTCCAGCCCTCCAATAGAGGTTTGTATAACCTCGGAACACACAGAGCAGAAGCCCTGGCCCTTCTAAGGGTGCAAAGCCCACAGACAGTTTACAGAAGAGGAGGTGGCACTGAGCCTGGCATTGAAGGGACAACATTGAAGGGACACTGCCAGGCACATCAGGGGCAGTGGGCTCCTGGCAGTGGATGGAGCAGACATGCAGTCTCCAGAGTTCTGTCGTTCCTGGGAACCTAGAGCGGGAGTGAGGCGGAAGAGGCAGAGGGAGACGCACCCTGGAAGCAAGACAGCATTGCTGTTCTCACCCAGGCTAAGCCAGTGGGGAAGAAGACGGTGCTGGGGCCACCAGCCAGTGCACACAGGTAGGAGCAGCCACGTGTCCACAATGTGAATAGCTGGCTGGAGTCCCTGAGGCAGGGGAGCACACCCAGCAAGCCAGCCTTGTGTGTCATGGTGTCATCTGAAAGGTCCCACCTCCCCAGGAGGACTGAACTTCCTCAAAGGAGAGGGAAGAGGCAGGAGGCAACACTGATGGACCTACCGCAAAGCCTCCCACTGGCCAAACCCGAACCTGCTTAGGACCCGCAGCTACAGAAGCGTAGGACGATTCTAGGGGAGAGAAGGGTGATTCAGCAAGGGGCCGTGAAGGTAGAGTAGGATAGCAGAAAGAGGGAGGGGTGTGGGGGGAGGGAACAGCATATGTCAAGTCCTGCGGGGTGGAACCCTCACAGAGATGGGCTGGAAGTCCACTGCCACTGGAGAAGTGGCCGAGTCCAGGCCACACAGCCCTGAGGGGACCGGCCTGAGGCACAGGGAGAGTCTTCGTTTAGCCACTAAATGCCTTTTCATGGAGACCACATGGGTGTCTGTAGTGAGCACCAAGCTGAGGGGCCTCGACTGAACCAACAGAGAACAAGAACCAGCTCCTGCAGCAGCTCATGTCCACTGTGTGCCAAGGCCACAGTCTACTGTCCACTTCTGTGACCCAGAGGAGGTTGGCAGCTCTGCTGGGTGCTGCTGTGGCTCAGGGCCTTGAGGCCAGAAAAATCTTCCCTTTTGTTTTTATTATTTCCTCTTAGAAGGGGAAATACCACAGAGTGCTCTCCTCATGAAATTAGGGGAAAGCCACCAAGCTTTCCAAAAGTGGCTTCTCCTTTCTCGGATGGAAGAGTAGGACAGATTTGGGGGTGGATGGGCTGGAGGCATGGAGGGAGCAGCCGAGGAGGGCGGAGGGCGGGAAGAGCAGCTGGCTGCTTGGTCTTAAGAGGAAATCAAGCTAAGCTGCAAGCTCCTGAAGAGGGGGTTGGCTTCAGCCTCTGCCAATCGCCCTGGAACTTTCCTAGTAAAAGGGTGGGGTTGGGCCAAGCTGCATCAGTCAGGGTCCAATCAAGACACAGAAACTATACATTAGTGCCATGCAGAGAATTTAATGTAGAGAGTTGGTAACCAGGTGACTGAGAGATGGAAAGAACTCTGAAGTATCACAGAGGGGACAATACAGGAGCAGCCTGGCACCAGAAGGCCGGGGAAACAGAGGGAAGGGTTTGGGATTTTGAAAGGTGGAGGTTTAGGAGAGTCCTGCAGAGCAGATTCGCAGGCATTGAGGTGGGCCACTAACTGGTTGGGGCTGGGGTCTCTGGCTGGAGGAGGGTCCTATGGGGCTGGGACCCAGACCTCTAAGGAGGGGCACCTGTGTAGCTGGTGCTGGGGTCTCTGAGGAGGAGGGCAAATGGGGGGAGGCGTGAAAACTAGAAACTGGATTCACCTGAGGTGCAGGAAGGACTTGCTCTTGCTGCCAGGGTGAAGATGCACAGGCAGGGGACACCCACAGGAAGAGCCTGTATCTTCAGCCTCTGGGCTTCCTGTGGCACTCAGTACGGACAGAGCCTAGTCAGGTGCCAGTTGGTGATGCAGAAATTTGGTTCACAGAATCCTGGCCTGTGAGAATGGAGCTGATTCCAGAGTAAGTTTACTTAGAGCTGAGAGAAAATAGGGTTGTCTTAAAACATGGCTTTGATCTTGCGTATATTATTTTACATCACACACATACACACACACACACACACACACACACACACACACACACAGTACGTTATGGATTGAATCATGTCTCCCCAAAAGATGTTGGATTTCTAAACCCAGTACTAGCAAATGTGACCCTTTTTTGTCAATAGGGTCTTTGCAGGGGACAAATCCAGAAGAGGTCATTTGAGTGGGCTCTCATCCAACGATTGGGGTCCTTACAAAAAGATAAGCAGACTGCCATGTGGAGACTGAAATTATGTTGCTGCTAGCCACAGAACAGCAAGGATCACCAGCAGCCACCTGCAGCTAGAAGAGGCCTGGGGCAAATGTTCTGTCTGCCCTCAGAAGGGACCAGTCCTACATCTTGATGTCAGGCTTCTGATCTCTGGAGCTGTGAGACAGTCCTTTCAGTTGGTACAGCCACCCAGTGTCTGGCCCTTGGTAACTGCAGCTAATGACAAACAGAAGTTGTCACGCATGTGCTCCTAGGTTGTTGAACGCCCTTCTGTTTTATTATTATTATTTTATTTTTTTAAGAAATTTATTTGTTGAACAATCAAACATGCTTCTAATGAAAAATATAATATATCTATATTCTGAATATTAGATTTACCCCCCAATACCCCCCCAATTATCCACCTTATCCCTCCTCATCCTTCCTTCCCAAAA
>PVKS010010693.1:0-59229 GCA_004027875.1 Aplodontia rufa
CAAGAACCTACAGAGAGCCAGACTGGGGCTATACTTGGAGAAGGGAATGTTTGACTCTCGGTCAGCTCACAACCTGAAAGCAAGTGGTCAGTGACTCAAGGGAGGGACTTATGGATGGAAAAGATGAAGGAGGACACATGGAGCCAGGGAGTAGACCCATGTATGAAGCAAATCAAAACTTGAGCTTGAAAAACTTATCAAATGGAGAAACACTCAGCCATGATGAACACTCCCCCAAAGGCCACTCAGATGGAAACTTTTACTTAAAGACTAATAATTCACGAATATGACATTTCCCCAAGCTTGGTTGAATGATGAGGATGCATGGATTACATTCCCAAAAATTCACAGGTGGTCTTGGCAGGTATGGCAAACAGCCCAAAGTGTCACCTGGAAACCACAAGAGGTATAGTCAAGTCCTGATCCTACCTTCATGAATTGGAAAGATGATGTTGTACACCCATAAGGATGAAATTGAGATTCAATGAACTAAAATACACATACAGGACAAGAGAAGCTCTGGCCTCCTGCCTCCAAGTCTGAGCTTTTCCAAACATCCACCATTCCCACTAGACCTTCAGAAGTCATGCCATAGCTATGTACCACCTGCTGTATGGTCTACTTCATCTCTTTAATATTGAACGACACCTTTCAAACTTTATCTTTTCAAAGTAAGAACATCTGCAAACTCAGGTTTGGTGTGCTAATTATTTTTTCAGGTATACATTAAGATAAATAAAATATTTTAATTGCTTTTGTGAACCCCAAAATCATCCTTTGACCCACCAACAATGCCCATACTGACCTCACTGAAGCACACTGCACCTTCTGCCTTCAGAGTGGCCTACCTGAGTTAATGTAAGAACAGTAAGTTCTTTTTTCTTTCTCCCATTCTTCCTTTATCCATAACCCACACTCAAACAAGGTCTAATATTTACTCAGAGCTGCTTCAGGGATGATTCAGTTCATCTGAACATCCACATCTGTGTTGGAAGCCTCAGTCCATCTCACCACAAAATTGATACGAGAAACTCACTCTTCCAAGCCTCCCTTGCAGCTAGGCACAGCCAGTTAATCCAGACTGTCATCTGATGATTCCATTTGAATCTTTGAATTCAACTGTTGGTTATACAAAGAATAGTCACCTGGAGTTCATCTACAGAAGGTGGCAGATATGTCCAGTCCCTCTCCACATTGAGCTCATGGTCTTGTGTCTTCTAGTGAACAACTGTAATACTCTAAGTAGGGCATACACAGAATGTTTGAAGAGGTGTGCAGAGACAAGTGTCAGGGAGCTGATGTTTGAGTTGATTCAAGAAGGATGGAATTTACAAAAGCATAAGAAAAAAGGCATTTCAATAAATGTTAACTATTATTATTATCATTCTTGCCAGATTATAGTCAGACAGACCTAGATTCAAGTCATTGCTCCACTTGGAAAGTCAATTTCTTCATTTATAATCTGGCTACATTTGTCTGTAAAGAATAAACAAAATAATTTAAGCAAAGAGCATACCAAAGTATTGGCATGTGGTTAGGTTCTTCTACCTCTATTTTTTTTAACAGAATGCCCTTTTCTCCCCTTCCATTCCAGAAAAGCCCTACTCATTATTCAAATTGTACTTGAATCACAGCTTCTTCTGTGATGCTTCTATTTACCCATAAGACACACGCTTCTCTCCCTTGAACCTCTGCTGGACCTGCTCTTGATCTTTCATGTGCTCTGTCTTACCATTGACATTCCATAATGTGTGGCTCACAGATGATGCATGTTTTCTAAACTGAACTAAGTGTTCCTATCTCACACCTATTGGTCAGTCTTATTGTCTGCTGTTTCCTTAAATTTTTGCTAGCTACCTCACTAGCATATGGCAGTTATAAGCCTCTGACTTATTATAAAGTCTAACTAACTCTCTGGATAAGTCAACTACTATTACAATATCCATCCTGATTATATATAAACTTTCTTTTCTCCTTTTCCATGATGCACATTTGCTGATCTCCTTCTGTATATGTATATGCACTTGATATACATAAATGAATAGGACAGACCTCACCCCTTATCCTTGTTCTCAGAGAGCTGAGATTCCAGCCTGGCAAGATGGTCAAGAAGCAAATAACAGCACAATGACAATGATACAGATGCTACAAAGGAAGAATACCGAAAGGTTTACCCTCAGTCCAGCCTCTTCCTTATTTTGTCTCATCTAATTTCTCTTCCTATCTTTTCAACCTCATTCCAATTACTCTGTATGTCCAAATTCTTTTTTTATTATTATTATTTTTTATTTTGAGACAGGGTCTCTCTAGATTGCTTAAGGCCTCACTAAGTTGCTAGCTTTGAACTTGCCGTCCTCCTGCCTCAGCCCCCACCCCCAGCTGCCGGGAGTATAGGTGTGTGCCACCATGTTCCGCCCCAAATTCTTTTTTTTTTAAGTCTAGTTGCAATGCCATCTTTTCATGAAGAAAAGCAAGTTGGAGAAAGAAGCGTGTGCCATCGTAAGCACACAGACAGATCTCAATGCACATCTTCTGTGTCCTGTTGGAAGATCCTGAAAACACGGCCTCCTTGTGCTTCATCCTGCTAGTGCCCACAGTGCCCAACACCAAGCTGAGAAAGAAAGTCCTCTGTGAAATGAACAAACGGCTTGCTGCCTTGTCCTGACACACGGTGCCCGAAGAACCCTGGCTACGCAGTGCAATGCCTCGTCCACACTTTTCACAGGGAGCCCTGTTCTGTTTCTGCCTCCATTTGAGGCATTTATTTACGAAAGGTAAGCAAACACAGTCTGATGATGCCAAGAACTTAGAACATTTCACATCATGATCCCCATGGTAACTAACGCCGTGTGGAGGCTCTGTCATGATAGTGTTTTAATCCAGAAAGGCTCAGCATTTTTCTCGTGGTGTTAATTCCATTACGATGACCATAATACATGGTTACCTGGGTTGTGAGCTGCTGAATGACATTCTGCACTGCAGACCTCACCATACCACTGCCTATTTGCCATGGATATAAAGTACTGTTTACCAACAGATCATCCAAAGTTGTAGATGGGAGTCCTGGATCAGGTCAACACTTAGCACTGTTGGTAAATAAGCAGAAACTTACAGGACATTAGGCCAGGCTGGACACACATTTATTCCTCTGTTCCTCCAGCACTTGCCACTCTCCACCATGGATTGGTTTATATCTTAGGTGCCATGTGTGCTCTGGCGAAGGGCGGTGAACGCGTGTGCTTCTATTTGTTTGAGGAATGTAAGAGCTGTGGGGTTTTAATTACCCTGAGCTGGTAGAGATCAATTAGAAAAACAAACATATTAGTTTAAAAAAAAATGAGCTCTTTTGCTGCCAGAGGATTAGAACTTGAAAATATAGCATTGTGTGGCTCTTATGCTGGAAGAAACAGCAGAGGTGAGGGGGACCACACCCTTCATCGCGCTGAAACAAAGCTAAGCCCCAAAGAGGTACAGAGTGCTTTGCATGCTGTGGGGAATCTGTTGTGAAACAGGCTGTGCTCAAATACCAGGTCCACAATGTACCAAGCAATCATGGCTGGCAAGTCATTCAACCTTTCTGGGCCTCAGGGTCCTCATCTGAAATAGGGGGGCAGTGATAGGATTGTAAAGATTAAATGAGATAATGGATAAAAAGCACTTAGCACAGTTACTGCCATGGTAAACAACAGTACCGACTTTCTTCATTCTTACCATTATTATCAGCATTAGCAGCAGCATCACTACGCCAGAGAGCCTATTAATTGTTCTTGCTTCAACTAATACTCCCTTACAAATATCTGGATTTATGTTTATGGATAATAATAAATATTTTATAATTCTTGTCCCCATGTTCAAAGTAGTTTCCAAATCAAGTTTTACAGTAGTTTGGTGTTCTGGATTCTTACTGAATCTTCCAATAGTCGCATATCCATATTGCTGCCATTCTGGAAATAGAGTTCACTTAGCAGGAACATAGCTTTGTACCAAATATGTAGTCACCCCAAAACTGTTAATGATTTACCAAGATGTTTTACTTTGAATAGTACAGAATCTCTCAGGAGGTTTGACTAAAATTATTTTGCCCTTCTCAAAGGCCCCAAATTAACAAAACATGATGCTTTTTGTGGCTTTATCTAAATAGATAATCCATGACTCAGAAAAAGATGATTCCAGAGCATGACATGCAAATGTGGAATTCCTGGCTGTTTGTTTAAAATCTGGGCCCTTTTCCTTGACTGCATTTACTATAATTAGGAGATCAGCAGTTCTCCAGAGGGGTTACAGACACACCATTGGTGATGTCACATGTGAGATGCCAAAGAAAAAAAATGAATACATTTTCACTGAGTGGCTGGAAGCCTTCAGCCCCCAATGCAGACTTCTGTCTAAAAAAATAGAGATGCCAGAGAAGGGAGACACTGGGAATTTGGATGATGAGTAATTCCTGAGAAATGAGAAGTCTTTACTCATGCCACATTCTGGGGTGGGAAAGGATCAGAGTAGAAAGACCATGTGATCACTTAGTTTAGAATAATACAGTGTGTTCAGGAGCAGGTTCAAGTTTCGTAAGACCTGAAGCTTAAATAAGTAGGTAGGGGTGGTCTTTAAGTAAAAGAATATAAAATTATTAGTAAAGACTAATGGAGCCTCTCTTGATGTTTTAGAAAGTATCCTGGCAAGTAATTTAAGCTTTAGTAGCTTCATGGTAAATTCACTCTTTAGTGCTTGTAAGTTATAGATCTTTTGCTCATAGGTCAAATTTAACTGTTCAAGAACCTCAGTGGTAAAGGAAACTTGGTTTGACCTGGGTTGACCACTTGCATCGTGTCACCTTAGACAAGTGTGTTAACTACTATGATCCTTAGTTTCGCCAAACATGAAAGAGAAAATAATAAACCTTATATAGTCATACAACTTTTTAAATCCACGTAAAGCACTTAAAGAGGTACCTGACCTAAGTTCAACAAATAGTATTGTTGTTTCTATTTCTGTCTCATTCAACTCCTAGTTTTTTAAGAATTATGATTCTTGGGGTTGGGGATTTAGCTCAGTGGCAGAGCACTGGCCTAGCACACACAAGGCCCCAAGTTTGGTCCTCAGCCCTGAAAAAAAAGAATTATGATTCTTTGGTCTATGTAAGTACATTTTCTGCTGCTAAACAAAATAACTGATGCTAAATAATTTTATAAAGAAAAGTGGTTCATTTTGATCACCATTCTGGAGGTCCAAGGGTATGGCACCAGTTTCCTCAGCACCGGTCAGGACCTCCTGGAAATGGGAAGACTGCACATGGAAGGAAGAGATCACATTTCAAAACCAGTAGTCAGTGGTGGAGGAGTTGGACTTGTTCCTTTAACAACTCACTCTAGTGGGAATCATCCCTTCTGAGGTCAGGATCACCCCACCAAGTAGGGACCTCTCCCCAGGCTTCACCTCTTAAAGGTACACCACCTCCTATACCACACTAAGCCCCAAACCTCCAGCACAAGAACTCTTGGGTAACAAAACACACCCAAACCATAGCACTGTCCACTGCTTCTCTTTTCTAATGCCTCCCTCAGCATCTTGTATGTTTTACCCCAGAAAGGGCAAGACAAGAATTAGAATTCACTTCCGTTTACTGACAGCCTTAGAAAGAGAAAAATATGTGATTGGTCTGAGCATTTGCTCCCCTTCCCCCAGACCCACTGTTCTATGTCAGCTGTTGCATCCACGTAATGGCCGTGGGCAGGGGAAAGACAGGGAGAAGGGCCATGATGCTGGTACTGGACCAGCCACTAACTCCTTGAGACAACCCGAGGGCAGACATTGCAGCGTTTCCTCCTCTGTGAGATTAAGAAGACAGAATATGAGTTTCAAAGCTTATCTTAGTCTACCCTTTCTTCTTAAGAATAAAGAGGATGAGTTTGATTTTAGAAACAGGGGGTGATTTTTTTTTTTCCATTGAGAAAAGCCTTGCTTCCTGAAGATGGCGGTCTCACATTTCTGACTCTGCGAGCAGGTCAGGCTTCAGCTTTGGGATCAGACACATGGAGGACATCTGAATTCAGATTCTACCACGTGGACCTCAGGCAAGGTAGTTTCAGGAGAAAATAATAGCACCCATCTCACAGGGGTACTGTGAGGATGAAATAAAATATGTCCATACAGCACATTGTGCGGCACATGGGAGGTTGTACAACTCTAATTCATACTGGGGGTTGGGAATTACTACAATAAAAGTATTGTAGTTACTTAAAATTATTTAAGTTATTACATATTATATAAAATAAAAATTGTGTCATTATTTTCGAAAGCTGTGAAAGTCCTTAGTCATAACATATTGTGACTGCCTTTCAACAACTGTCAAGACTGCAATTTCAACCAAACTTTGAAAAAAAAAAGAAGTAACAGAAAATGAAGCAAAAAACCCAAAAGCAACTCAAGGTATTCAGCTGTTTCTCAGCGTACAAAAGTTTGTAGAACAGTTAAAGTCCTGAAGGACCTTTGGAGGGCAAAAAAGAGCTGATCGGATGTGCCAAGACCCGCTCGGACACCTGATACACTATAATGAGAAGGATTTTCCAGCCACGTTCAGACCTGGCAGGAACAAGGGCTCTGATCTATTAGTAATGTCCGTGGTGGACATGGGACAGGGGATTGGCGTATACTGTTCATGCTGTCTCCTCCACTAGCAACGAAGATTATTTTCCATATTCTGCCACTTGGTAAGGTATGAGATCAGTATTTTAGGAAACCAACAACCTCAAACTTCAGAACTAGGAAAATGGTACCATTTATGCAAAATTAGATAAATTTGTATTCAAAATAAGTCTACCAAGAAATTGACCTGGAGAGAAAGGGAACTTGTAGGTTGTGGTCTGTTTCTCTTCCTATTGCTATATTATACACTACTTGAACCCTGTCCAGTTTTGCTTAATCTCTGCAGTTCTTAGCGGTCAAGTTTCCGTGTTCTCTGTTGAGACAGGGAGAAGAAATTATTGATTTACAAATTTCTAATTTAACACTTCAAACAACTCATGTTCATTCTACATTTACATTGTATACTGAACATCTGCCACTACCCTTGGTATGTAATAGGTCCTCAATACTTACTTTTAATGAAGCCCTAAGACTTATTTTGTGCCATATCCCTACTCATTAGGATATGAGCTTCCAAAAGACAGAAATAGTGTATTACTCATTATTTGCTCCATTGCTCTTTCCCTAAAGTGTTTGGCATAGTATTTAGTACAAGGTAAGAGCTCTATAAATATTTGTTAAATGAAGGAAGTATTAACGGCAGTACTAGCAACCTTCATGAGCTCAAATTTCTTCTGCTATTCTGAACTCCTGCTACATAAATCTTTCCCGTTGGCGCATTACAGTATCTGAGAACTTTCCATTTGAAAAGCTCACCAGCGAATATTGCCCACAAAAAGGAATGGCACACTGTATTGTCTTATTACTCACTAATTTCCTAAGAAGTGCAGCTTGTCCATTCCCCAGCCTGCTTCCTCCTTGCGTGGCCCTATTGCTGCCACTCCCTGCCCTGCTCTCCAAGCAGCCTTTCCATTCTGTGGGGTCCACAGGTCACCATCATGAACCAAAACTTTTTTTCAGTGACAGGCATTCCTTATGAAACAAAATCTCTCATTCCCTTTGCGCCCCATCACGAATCTCTCCAGGACTTCCACAGTGCTGTTCAAGACTGAAGGAATTTCCATTTACCACATCCGGTACACACGTTCCTAGATCAGCGATCAGCACCTGACTAAACGCTCAGCCGATGCATGCTACATTTCTATCACGAGACAGTTAAATTCAATTTGTCGAGACAGAGATTTCTTCCTACTCTTATTCCACTTGGCTTCAATTTCCAAGGAAATTCATGTTTGTGCAGAGACCAAATGTGCGTTCCAGGCAGGTGGGTGCTGGGGTTTTAGTCTACCTATCTACCTCACCTTCGAGACTTACCTTTTGTTCCCTCTGCATTCATTTTTTCTTCCCATTTATTTCAACTTTATTTTCTCTTATTTTATTGCTTTCATTTTTGTAAGCCACCTTCAATTTATATGGAATATGGTGGTTTTATAACTCAGGGAATATCTATATCTATAAGTTATACATAGATATATATACACATGGACATAGATAATGACATGGACATAGTTCCTGTCCCCTAGATACTTATGGCTTTCTAAAAATAATAATAATAATAAGGCAGGGAGCAAGAGGCAGAGAATAGCAGATAGGTAATAAGGTTCCTAAAAGTCACATTTGAAGGAGATTCAAAATCATTGAGCTGAGGTTGTGTGTCCTATATGGAGCCACCTGAGCACATGGTGGCAGAGTTGAATCAGTCCTTGGATCTCTTGTCTCCAAGCCTTATGCTTGTTCCAGACATCCACTGCCCAGAGTTAAGGCAAATGTATATAAGAGTCCATTTAGGCAGTTCACTTAACAGACAAGTAGCAATTTACCATCACAGAGCAAATACCAATGACCTCTAAGAGTCACCCAAGTAAATATCTGCTCTTAAACATAAAGTGATTTTCAGTATTATTTTTCCTGAGTCTAATGGGAGTCGTTACTATCTTGATTGACTGAAGGACTCTATCTTGATTTTAAATCAATTAAATTTAATCTTTCTAAACACTCACCTCTCTCCAGGAAGTATCTGAATGGGAATAAGAAAGAGGATACAAACTGAAAAACATAAAATTAAGGGGCAGTAGTTGCTGTTTTTGCACATTAAACATGGCTCTGAACTTCCTGGGAGCTGTATAAAAAAAAAGGAAACATTATTAATTTTATGGTTCTACCTTACTAAGAAGCAGAATCGTATCTTCTGAGAAATAATTTTTAAATCAAATTCACAAGGAACAATATATGAGGTTGTAATAGATAATATTTTCAATAATAATTCTCAGATAAACTGGTACCAAATTCACACAACTTTTTTTTTTAACAATTCTAGCAAAAAGACCAATATTTGTCTGAAATTTCAAGATGAAAATCTGTGAGGGATTCAGCAGCCAACTTAATCAAAGGGGAAAAAAAACATAAATAATCTAGATAAATGGGAAAATTACATGAACCTTACATTACCTTCAATTCCTCTCTTCCAGGAACTTGACAAGTTGTAGCTATTTCCTAATTTCAAGACTTTACTTTCTAGCAAGAACAGAGACAGGTGACCCTGGAGATGTTCATGGAGCGCAGAGTGAAAACTCTGACATCATATAAGGAGATATTAAATTTGACATTGCCTCCTGGCTCATGCAAACTATGAAGCCTCACCAAAATTCTTGCTGGCGTGGAAGGTTTGCACTCAGCAATTGGCTATGCTTTCTAGTTAGGAAGAAAGTTTAACAACTTCACCTTGCCTTCCTCAGAGTCTCCTCCATTTCCTCATGTGTAAAATGGGGATGAGAGTTACCCAAACCACAAAGTTTCCATTGGAGACAATTGTGATTCCCTGTAAGTGCGTATGACCCCTTGCCAATGCTCAGGAAAATATTCATCGCACACGTGGATACATTTCAGTAGGTGCTGCACACACAGTCTCACTGAACAGTGCCAATTCGTCATCCCAAAAGATCTCACAGTGTTGACCCTTAAATGACTTTGATGTTCTCTTTTTAACTTCCTGTTGTATTTTATTTCCAACTTCCAAGAGCAGGGCTGGCCAACTACAGCTGTTTACCCAAATTCAGTGAGCTGCCTGTTTTTGTAAATAAAGTTTTATCAGAACCACAACAACTCCCATTCATTGTCATATTATGAATGTCTGCTTCCCTGATGTAACAGCAGAGCTGAGTAGTGACAACAGAGCTGATACAAACTATAAATCTAAAATATTTACTAGCTGTCCCATTACAAAAATGTTTGCTGACTTTGAGCATGGGTCATAGATGTCAAACATCATTTCAAATTCAAACTCAATACATTCCAAATTAAGGTATTTTTTCATCTGAGCATGTGAACATGGGCACTCACAGATCCTGCCCCAGCTCTTCCCTTCTCAACCTGGCCATCAATCAGACCACTTTTATTGATGTTCTCATTGCTTGAATGCAGTCATCAAATCCTATGTTCCTGTTTCCCTTTAGAAACACTCACAGCCTTCTCCTACACTATGAGCTCCTATTAGCTCTCTTGCCTCTACTGACATACTCTTTAAAGCTGTCCTCTATGTCGCTGTCTGTATCAATGAACTAAAATGCCATTTGACCCTATTATAACTAAATTCAAGAAACTACACCCAGGCTGGAGGGGTGGCTCAGTGGTAGAGCACTTGCCTGGTATGTGTGAGAACCCAGGTTTCATCCCCAGCACCACATGCACAACTAAGTGGTGGAAAAATAAGAAACAGATGGAAAAAAAATTCTCTCTCTCTCCTCTAAGAAAAAATAAATGAATAAAATAACTACAAGGCACCCACTTGCCTTCCACACTAAGTCCGAATGCCTTTCAAAACACCTGCAATCCCAGAAACTCAGAAGGCTGAGGCAGGAAGATCTCAAGTTTGTGGCCAGACTTAGCAACTTAGAGAG
The DNA here is from genome assembly GCA_004027875.1 of Aplodontia rufa. NCBI lineage: Eukaryota > Metazoa > Chordata > Mammalia > Rodentia > Aplodontiidae > Aplodontia > Aplodontia rufa. The sequence goes on from PVKS010010693.1 coordinate 10,539, forward strand.
GCCCTAAGCAATTTAGTAAGACCCTGTCTCAAAATAAAAAAGGGCTGGGGATGTGGCTCAATGATTACGTGCCTCTGGGTTCAGTACCTGATACCAAAGCAAAACATAAAACTAAATAGTCCACAGACTGGCTCCGCAGTACATGTAAAATTTTTCAAGTACCACTCTTCCCGTCCTATACTGAGCACTCTGGTCTGGCCCTAGTACCTACCTTGCTAATTTCACCTCTGCTGTCTCCACCACAACCACAGCTTCTGCTATGGACTGAATTGCTTCTCCCAAAAATTCCTATGTTGATTTCAGAACCCCAATATTTCAGAATATGACCTTGTTTAAAGTAGGGTTATTACAGATGTAATTAGTTAAGATGGGGTCATATGGGAAAGGGGGAAACCTTATAAGTGTCCTTATAAAAAGGGTAAATTTGGATCAAGAGAGATAGAGAGAAGAACACATGATCATCAAAGCAGAGATCTAGGTGATGAAGCATCTCTAAACCAAGGAACACCAGAAACACCAGCAAATGGTCAGCAACCAGGAGAGAGGCCTGGAAGAGATTCTCCCTCGAAACCCTTAGAGGGAACCAACCCGGCTGACACCTCAATCTCAGACTTCTGGCCTCCAGAATTGTGGGACAATAAATGCCTGTTCTATAAGGCACCCAGGGTGGAGTCCTTTGTTACAGCAGATACAGGATGCTAATACGGCCTCCAACCTGACCCATGCTACTAAGGCTTTCTGGAAGTGGGTGGCTCTGAAGGGCAGGTGAGCACTGAGAGAGAAAAGAAGACAACAGGCCTGGTCCTCCCTTCTAGAATGAAGCCAAGATACCTACTTACAAGTCTGCAAGTCACTTGCTGACTTTATGCCACTCCAACTTGGTCAGAGGGAGAGCAGGAATCAGGAGAACTGAGATTAAGGACTCCAGAGATCAATCTTCAGAGAGGGCTTCTGGGCGTCTCCTCCTCTACTCCCTCCCTTTCCTCACTGAAGATTAAGCACGGCTTCCGTGAAGGGCAAGATCCAGGCCCAGCAAACACTCTTCAGGACTCTGTTGCCACACCCCGCTTCTGCTTCTGTCTTGGAAGTCTCGACATCGTTGAGAGCCCACAGTCCTTGAGCAAAGGAAGGCTGCCTGTGAGAGGCTGCCAAGACCCAGGCTTTGTCCAGGAACTTCAAGGAAGCTAAATTGGAACCTATCAAATCATGAAGGAGACTTCTTTCAGGAAATGCGACCCAGGGGACTCATGAGAGGCAAAGTGGAGCTCTGCAGCTCTGCTCTGTTCTGACATGCAGGCCCACATGGCTCTGGCCAGTTGTCAGCAAAAAACTAAAAACCCTCCAAGTCACTTGGCTCCAGGAGACCAAAGGCCAACCCAATCCTTCCACCACCAGGTCCCAGACTGTGGGTTTGCACGCTTATTACCCTCTTCCCAAGAGACATCTGGGAAATCTGAATGGCCTGATAACTTCTTATCTCAAATGACATAGGGCATACAATTAAGTTTTGTTGTTTTTTTGTTTTTTGTTTTTTTGTCACTGAGTAACAGAACCGCACAAGCCCAAAGCAAGGACATAACTGACTAAGTGGAAGAAGATGGGCCATCCAGCTTCATGGGTATGTGATTTGCACAGCGTCCCACACATGCAGTTGGCTTAAAATTCATAATAATCAGTGAACCAAGGTTTCGTATATTCATTTTACAAATAAAAACGGGTCCCGAAATTTTGGTAGCCATCTCTGGGGAGGGGTGTGTGTGTGTGTGTGTGTGTGTGTGTGTGTGTCTTTGGCTGGAGGAGAGGATGAGATTGGTGATAACTGACCAGGAGAAGGAAAAGCACAATTTCAATCCTGGTAGTAGCCAATAATAAGCAGCACCGTCAATTCTCGTTATTTGTAGTAGTTACAGTCTGAACTCCTGCGAAGAAGGGATTAGCAAATACTGAATGATCCATTGCTCCTGGAGGAACCAGAAGGTCAGGTTCCTATGAAACCCTGGCCACAGCATTCCTGTCAATACACAGGCTTCTTTCATGTCTATTTCTTTTTAAAGGTTTCTTATTTAATACATATTGTCATTCAATAATGTCAGACCTCCAACCAAAAGCCCTAACATGAGTGTCATGCCTGAATAAAACTTATCTAACACTGTTTTGTTCATCAGGCACATTATACCTTTGCTGCTCTTAGGAACTCCAGAAGATACTTCAGCACTTCAGCACTGTGTTTAAATAGTGAAACACACACACACACACACACACACACCAAAATGTGAAAAACATGGAACTAAATCGACTGTAAAAAGGATTCTTGTCACCTCAGCTGGGCTCTTACACATCAGGCAACTCAAATTTTTACCACCCTGTGTGTGCCCGTGAAAGGCTGTGAACCTGCCCCAAATATTGGTTTGGGTTACAAATAAATTTTAGCAAGTAGGTGAATTCACAAATACAGATCCCCAAATGATGAGAATGGACCAATGGGCAACTAGGATCAGGAACCCAGGATTCAATTTCTGCTCTCACTGATGTGTGACATTCAGCGAATTAGTTGGAACCCCACCCTTCATCTGTTTCTTACACTCTTCTCTGCTGAATTCCAATTCAATCTTCAAAATAAATGAACTTCCACAATAACTTCAACTGATAATAGATTGGTTTTTTTCCTCCCAACTATCCCTCAGTACTTCACCTATGCTACCATTATAAGAGTGATTTAATTTTTCTTTATCATAATACAATGTTGCTCTCCTATTATCCAATAAGTAGATTGTAAGACCCATAAGGACAGGATTTATATCTGATTTACCTTAATAACCACAACACTGTTGAGCCCAATTTTTCACAGTGTGGGTGATACACAGTGGTTTAGTAACTTGAAATGAGTATTATAAGCCTAACTTTATTTACCGTCATGGGGGAAAGGGGCTTTTTACTGTGGTAAAATACATGTAACATAAAGTTGACTGTGAACAGTATTTAGAACATTCTTGATGTTGCATAACCGTCACAGAATATTTCGCCTCTCCCACAGGTACCTCTGTACCCATTAAGGAGTCACTCCTTCCCCCAGGCTCTGGCAACCACTAATCTGCCTTCTATCTCTGTGAATTTGCCTATTATGAACATTTTATATAAATGGAATCATACAATATGTGGCTTCTTCCACTAAGCAGAATGTTTTCAAGTTCATCCATGCCATAACATATATAAAGACTTCATTTCTTTTTATGGCCAAATAATATTCCTTTGTGTTTCTCTACCTCATTTTGCTTATACATTCATCAGTTGGGTGGCATTTGGGCTACCTCTTTCAGCTTTTGTGACTCATCCACCCTCATATTTTAATAATATAGAATGTTGTGGTAATATTTTTATTGGACAGATGGACCGTCTGTTTACTTGCCTGCTACGCCACTAGACTTGAAGGTCCTGTGTCTTTTTCCTTGTGGATTCCCCTTGTTCCTTGTTTAGTTCTGGCACAGAGTAATTGCTCAATAAATCAGTTGAGTGACAAATCACTTCTGCTTAGAAGAGTCACTGCCCAATAACAATCGATATGAGATTTAGCAAAAGTCACTCAAAAAATTCTAGAATATCAGACCTGAAAGAATCAACCAATTTAAGAATGTTATTCAGTATTGTTTTTCTCATAATTTACAGCTTTGTACCATCACCTCGGGTAAGCTTTCTAATTTCTTCTACTCAGATTCTTTATCCTAAGATTATAGGCAATAAAGTATCTTCCCTCACAAAATTGTTTTGATGATTAAATGACTTAATGTGTATTAAACATTTATTATTAGGAATGAGGAATTAAGACCAAAAAGGGTGGGGCTGAGGATGTGGCTTAGTGATAGAATGCCTAGCATGCACAAGGCCTTGGACTTGATATCCAGCACCACAAAAAACAGATAAGTAAATAAATAAAACGACCAAAAACCGATAAGTGAATTATCCAAGACTGCCTACTTAGGAAAAGTGCTGAGACCAGAATCCCTATCTTTTAGTTTTCTGATTTTCACATCACTATTTGATGGTTGCTTGGACTCTGAGGGAGAACAGAGCTCACCTTTACAGAGCACTTGAGACCAGCTCTGACATTCTCTGGGGCAAACTTCTTCCTGTGGCCCTCAAGCTCTTGCTTTTTCTCTTTCTTTTTCTTTCTTTCTTTCTTTTTTTTTAATCTCTTTCCACCGCAAGAGTTCTTCTGGGGGAAACTGCAACAGGTGAAACCCAAGGTGGTCATCCATGTTTTGGCATTACCCCTGGATAACGAAGTATATATACATTGGTTATTGATGGTTTGATAATGATTCCCTCTCATTTGTATCTCTAAAAAAAAAAAAGAAGAAGTAAAATTCACAGTGTCCATAGTTCAATACGATTTTTTCCAAAATATATTCTTCAAAATATTCACTTATGTCTGGGATAAAGTCTAGGATTAAAACATAAAAATAGACATAAATATAAGGATGACCAACTGACAAAATAAAGAATTATAAAGATAATAATAACTAAATGAAAGTTTCGCAATATTTCCCTACAGTGATGATATTTCTTTTAAAACGATTGGAAGAATTTTTAAAAATGATTCCTTGGCCAAATATGTTCAAGAAAAAACACATCCCTTAGAAAGGGACAATGCAAATTAGCATATAGAAGCTGTTAAGGAGTTCTGCATATAGGAAACTTCTAACTCAGCCATGAATTATGAAAATGTTTCTCCAAACAATACCTATCACCATCCTTGGAATGCCATATTTTGAGAAATAGTAGCATCAGTTGTTACCCTTGGATTTAAATTAAAGAAGCATTATTTGTAAACTCTTTAATGTACATGAGTGAGCAGGTTTGTCTAGTTTTCCACTGCTAAGAATAGTACTTGGCACACCGTAGAGATTAAAAGAATATTGTGGAAGAAATGAATAAATGTTCAGGGAAATCACAACTATGAATTGGAGGTATTAGCCATTGGTAGAGAAGAAGCCAGCATATCAGCTTCTGGGTCTTCAGTCGGGTTGTTCCCAAGGAGAAGATTCCACAGAATTGGTGCTCCTCCCCAAAAAAGGCTCCCATCCACCTGCTGATGGTCTGGGGCCATCTAATATGGCAAGTTTCTGTCAGGGTAGATTAGGAACGTAATCTGTGCTACAGCCACCTGGTTCACTAGACTAAGTTTTCCCCCACATTCCAAGATTCCCAAGGGTGCCAGCCTTCATGACTTCCACACAAAAATAAGGTTCCCTTACAAGCCAGATAGGAGTCAACAAGCTCCTTCCTGAATACTGGAGAAAGCTCTCACTGCTGGCCCTAGCCAGCCCTTCTGGCCTCCTCCAGGCAGCAGCCGGGAGCACCAGGGAAAGGGAAGACTGCTTCAACTTTTCCAGAAGTGCCCTTCCTTTCCAGAACCTTTAGCTCAGCTAAGTGGAGACACCTGGTGTTTGTTGTTGCAACTTCAAGAACAATACATCAAAGGCTCCGGGCAGAAAATCAGGCTTCTCATAAAAATTGCATCACCACAAAGACAATTCCAGAAAAGGAAATGCAAATGGAAGCCCATCACTGCCCCTAGGAGATTTTGCTCCCTCTCATTTCTACCATTCAAATACTTTTTCTCTATACCTACCTTTAAAGCAAGAAGGAAAACACACACACACACACTCACTCTCTCTCTCTCTCTCTCTCTCTTTTCTGGTTGCTTCATTTTGTCAGGTGTTAAATCAGAGGGCTAACTTTTGTGCAATAGCTGTTTGGTAATACTTAATAAGTAGCTGGAATAGCAAAGTTCCAAAAAGAATTTTTTTAAGCCTATACAAGGCCAAAAGAATATTAAAGTTTCACTACGGAAGAAATATGGCCACTGCCAAGAACTGATTAGTCATAAAATCCAAGCCATTATCATCATCCATCATTGCCTTTCTTTTAATGACGGAACCAAAAAGAGAGACATCAAAGTTTTCAAAATAGGGTTATAAAAATGCTGTACACAGATGAGGCTTCCAAATATTTTGATAGAACTTGAACAAAAAAAATATTTCTTCTAAATATATGCACACACATGTGTATATGTGAGTATGTGAATATATATATATGTATATCATTGAAACAAATCACAAAACATATGTTGTTATGTTTTGCTCTAAAAACCATGAAGTTTATCCAGAACCCTATTATGGTAACTGCTTAGCTTTTCATGCATTCCTAAATTACCATGTAATCTAAAACCTTGTTTTCAGCTGCCCTATATTGGAAAGTCCCTTAAAATAATCAGGATGATTACAGGCTAGTATTCAGAAAGAAACATGCTTATATTTTTGTAAATGAAAGTGTTATTTATCAGGCAGGCTCCTTTAAAACAACAACTACTACCCTAGAAACACAATGTATTCAGGAAATACCTAAACCAAGGATTGCTTTTTAGGCTCTGCATTTTCAAGCACATGGATAGTTGGTGTAAAAATATGTTCTTTTCCTGCAGGGACTTGACTGTAATTAGTGTGTGCCAAAACTCTCTCACAGAGATTTCATTGTCTTATCTACTTACATCATCTTAATGCGATTTTATTTTACTTTGTCAAAGTCATATTAATGTAAATGTGTTCTTGATAGCAAACAGAGTTCTTTTTTATGCAAAACAGGATTCAGCCGACTCTAATAAAACAGCTTGCAGTCTATTAGACTATAACAGTAATGTGCTTATTCTGTTTCTCAAATCAAGACTGTGTCAGAAAGCTATAGATGGAGATTTGTCTTGTTTTTCACAATAATTGCTAGGGTGGGGTTACATTATGATCTTTAAATGAATAGTATCACTTAGAACAAACACTTCATATATCTTTTATCTTCCCCTGCATACAGTTCAGAGTTTTCTTTGAAAATGCTACACTACTTTTCCACATAAGTCATCAGAATGTTTCCAAAGAATTTTAACTGCCAGATTAATTATATCTTGCAAACAAAGATAGATTGCTTACATTCTTTATTCAGAATTCCTGCCAGTATGGAGCAACTGGCAACAAATTAATTTCTTTTGCAACCATGCAAAATGTTTTGCTATGAAAAGCTCTGGAAGGTAAATGGATCCTTTAAAAAAAAAAAATCAGGTTGCTCATTCTAAAAGGCTAATCTGTAAGCAAAGAACAGAGGATTAAATGAATTTGACTACTCCCCCCACCCCCCCTTCTTTTTTTCTTTTTTTTTTTTTTTTTTTTTTTTTTTTTTAGCATCTAGGTTATAGCCCTCTGTTAATGTATTCAGTTAATTAAGTATTGCTGTGACCTGGTGGCAATTTTTGAAATCCAGGGAATTTTTCCCCCTTTAAATTCTGCCTCCCCCACAGAGCAGAATATAATCTGCTTCCAGTCAGTCTGTTTATGTCAGCTGTGCTTCTACTACAAGCCTCTAAAATGTTTTAATAAATTTATCAACCAAAAAATATTACAAACATTTCATTTCCTTTGATTCAGACACACATACACACCAAAAAAAAAAAAAAAAAAGACTGCCTTCATTGCAAATTCTTGCTGGTATGAATCACTCTAAGTAATATTTGCTTTAACTTTCGTGTGGTTCTACAAACAACCTTTATATGGCTGGACTTCAAAGCGAGGAGAAATAAAGGTTAGAAATGTGATAGGAGTAATCTATTATTAGGCATGAAACATTAAACCACTTTTAGCTATAAGTCTTAAAAACTGAATAATCTAGGTTTTTAACGTACTGTATATTTATTGTGCTTTCACTTACACAAGCATTTATCACAGAGGAGTGTTTGGAAGAGAAATATTTTCCATTGCACTATGTGCCACCATTCGGTTTAATTTTTCCTAATATTTAATTTAGAAAAATGGTAATATAATAACAGGATTCTCATGTGTCCCGGCCAAAATGCTTGGTGTTCCTCACCAAGTAAAATTAATCTGTTACCAGATCACTGACCTGCAAGTCAGGTTTCAGGAAAGTAGGCACGAGGGGCGGGGGTGGGGGAAGGGGTGAGTTAGGGAGGGTGGGGAGATAAGATCTCTTTCTTTGACTAAGGAGGGGGGAGCTCAGAGGAATGTCTCAACCCACCCGTACCATCAAATGGCAGAAAATAAGCCGAATGTGAATTGGAGCCTATTTGAGCCAGAGAGTGTTTGAAAACATTTATTAGCTCCGTCCATAACGACATTCACTACAGGAATGTTAATTGTTAAAATCTGTACTGCAGTTATTTCTTTAAGCAGGGGGGCTGAACCGAGTGGAAATTCAGTTCTTTGTTTCTCTTTTTTTTTCTCCACATATATTTGCACTTAAAAAAACTAATGTTATGAAATAAGTCAGATGTCAGATGGAGAGCTTTGGAGCACCAGGGAATGCAGAACAGTGTTAAGGATATATGCATATGCAGGAACAAAAAAACAACATTGGTAACATTGTGTTCTTGATTAAATTTGTGCTCCTAATACAGTAGATTAAAAATAAGTCCAACTGTTAAACACATTAGTGTTCAGCCACTGCTATTGTGCCAGAAGAGCAGCTATGGCTCCAGACCCTGCCTCTTTCTGGTAGCCTTGAGGAGACGGAGGAAATCTGACCCCCAGGAAACCCGAGCCCCAAAGTCCATCAATGACCCTGCAGTTTGGCGATTCCTTATTTTCTAAATCCCAGAACTAACCATCTGAGTATTTTCTCACACTGGGTCAAAACCGGGTGTCTCTCAGCAAGGCTGAAAGAGAATACTGGTTTGCAAAGATGGGGAAAAAACAGCCAACAGCCAAAACTCAAGACACTCTTAGAGCAATATTGAGTTGTACTGTATTGGGCAATTGTTGTGAAACATATCTTTTAGGAAGATTGCTGTAACCCCTATCTTCCACTCCCAAAGAATTTCATAATTGGGGCTAAAGATAGGACTGAATCCCAAAATGGCCAAATGGGAAAACTCCAGAGATCAAAGCCAACACTTCTTTCATGGACAATGCCCAGTAAGGTCAAGCAGAGGGGTTGGCCAAGGTCACACCAGGAAGGCCCAACCTCACTGGGCTTGGACTTCAAGCTTCAGTTTTCCAACCCCATCCATCACATGGCGGTACATGGCCCTTTCAGTTTGTTCAAAAAAAGAAGATTGAAATTCAACTAATGGGTTTAAAAATAATACATTTCTTCAGGTAATTATAGTAATAGCCCTTTTTTCGAGCTGTTTGTTATTCCCCCTCTATGCTTCCTGCGACTGCGTGTGTGTGTGTGTGTGTGTGTGTGTGTGTGTGTGTGTGTGTTTCTACAATACCAGCTCTTCAGTTCTGCTCTGTCCCTCCCCTTCCAGTTCCCCTGCTCCGCTCCACCCCTAGCGTATTTTTCTGGTCTTTGGTCAATCTGGTTTAATAGGTTACCTGTTGCTGACGCTCTCGTTTCACATTGAAATAGAGCTCTCTGCTATGACATGCTTTCTGGAAGCAAAAGGGTATGAGGTTGTAACATTTGTAAATCTGGGAAGTAATAGCTCCCCAAAAGCAATGCAGATAGCTGCAGATATTGCCAGGAAAGAAGAACAGTTAATTGAAACTATTTGGGGCATGCAGTATTGAACAAGGAGATGGTTTCTGAGCAACACATATCTAAATGTGGCTTGCCAGAGACCTGTACACATTTAATTTGCTCTACAAATTTGGTTAGCCCAATAAAGTGTAAACATCAAACACTGATCTTGGAGAGCATTAAACATTAACCAACTGAGACCTTAAAGACTCGGGCAGAACATTAAAATTAGAGGAGAAAGATAGGCCAGGAAACTCTGGGAAATTAGGTTAAGACTCCAAAAGAGAATGTTTGTGGCTGAGTAAAAATACAGTAAAATCTATTTTGAGATTGGTAATCATTTGTCTCCATTGACGGGCCATTTCCCACCCTGGGATTATATTTTTTAAAATCAAGCAAACATACCAAAGTCAATTTGATTTTCTGATTGTTCTCCAAGAGAAAATGTATTACCACCCAAATGAACCCTGAAAAGGGGGTATTGCAATTGCAGTTCCCAGATCCATGAACCCTTACATGGAGCTGTGCCTTTTATCCATTTTTTGGTGTTATGTGTGTTCCACCGTTCCTTAGCCTGGAGCTCAAACCCCATTAAGGTGCAATAAACTTTTGTTGAACAGCAGAATGAAAATGCCCTCTAAGGAGATAAGGATAGCTCCCAGGCTCACCCATTCAACCTGTTCTTTACCTGACAAAAATGGGGATGGACTTCCCTCCTCCGCAAGAGCAGTAAGTGCTTAATTTTGAAAGAGTATGACTCAAGGAAAAGAAAATAATACCATATTCAAGTCATTGTACTCTTCAGTATTTTTTTGCTCCAGTGGGCGTCATAAAGTAAATCTCTGCAAAGTAAGAACAGTTTTCTCCCAGGAGAATCTTTGATACATCATTTCTTCAGTATTTACAAAGCTTCCAGAATATAGCAGATGACAGGTCTTAACAATCCCACATAACTCATGGAGAGGATGAAGAACACATGAGTTAAACCACCACTAACCAAGAACTAATTCCCCCAAATTTAAATATAGCTGCCATATTGAATCTTTTTTCGGAAGATTGAAAATATCAAAAACATCCACATTTGATTAAAAAAAATTAGAATTATCTACTAAGGATAGAACAGAGGTATACCTAGAAACCCTAACTTAACTTGGATTCCCCCACAAGTAGATCCTCAGATGATCTGGGTACAAGAAGTTGATTTGGGAGGGAAAAGAAATACTAGTTATGAAGCGAGAAAATGACACAGAATACAAACGTCAGCCAATATGAGACACTCTGTCAGGCCTACTACCAGTGAGCAACTGGAGTTTCATCCAATGGAGTAGAACTTGTAACTCAGAATTATCCCACCAGAGTAATGGGGACAGGAATATTTCTATGCCAGCTGCCATCAGTCTGGATGAGGTCATTTCTTTCATATATATATATACATATATTTTTTTTAAGAGAGAGAAAAAGAGAATCAATTTTGTTTATTTTTCATCTGGCCTTTGTTTCTCCAACAGTTGTGTATGTTATGCGGGTTTGAACCTGGGTCCTCATGCATGCCAGGAAAGCACTCCAACCACTGAGCTACCGATTCAGTCCCTAGATGAGGTCATTTCTGAGACCAGCTCTTACTGTTAGCCACATAAGCAGGCAAAAACAAGCTTTGGTGGCCAAAGAAAACTCAAGGAGAGAAAAGGCAGGACCTGACAGTTGGGAAGCAGGCTAACATTACCAGCCCCTTTGGTGAAGTGTCTAGATGTAAGCAGTAACTTCCAAGAAATCTAAGTGCACTTCTCTTTAAGTCTAGTATAGTGACTAACACATCGCAGGAACTTAATAATTTTTGAATGAAGGAAGGAAAGAATAAAGCATCAGATAATTCAATTTTTAAAATGCTTCACAGACATGGTTTGCTCTCTGTTTAATGTTGAAATAGCTCAAACTTTTCTCAGGAAACTCTGTAATATGAATTCAGGCTTGATGTCAAACAGACCAAGGTTTAAACCCTGCTTGCATTACTTGCTAGCTATGAGACCTTGAGTAAATTATTTCATTTCTCTGAGTCTCAGTTACTCCATTTGCAAAATGCCTATTTCACAGTATTTAGTGATATAAAACTAGAAAAGTAAATGCTGTAAGGCTTGATACAGCAGTAACTGATGCATGGGAAGTACTTCATTCCACTATAACAGTTTAAGAGCCAGCTCCTTGACTTCAGAACCCCCCTTTGTCACAATTATCCATGTATCTGCAAGACGATTTCTGAGACAAGTTTCCCCATCTCTATAATGGAGACAAAATTATCTGCCGGTCCTTCCTCAGGAAGTGAGACCCCACGCGGATATCATGAAATGGCACGTACGATGCACTTTATAGTTTACATAGTCCTTTTACACACACCCTCTCATTTATGAGCAGGCAAAGATTTTGAATTTCCAAATCATACTGCCCAGTGTAGGGGGTGCTTCTCCAGTTCTCCAAATGACTCCAGGTCTGGTTTGTGTTTGGTTTAGTTATTAACTGAGAAGTGGCCCAGAGACCAAGGAGGGCGGCACATAGGTGCTCAAAGGAAATTGGATTGGAATCATTGGTTGGTCAGGCAGTGAGGGTGGGCACGCAAGTCAGTGATCATGAGGAACATGTCCACGTGTGTCCTGCAGTCTCATGTTCACGATGGAGTGTTTGTGAAGATTCAGAATGAACAAGAAGAGAATTTATAGAAGTCATTGAATCAATGAGGTCATCTAGTCATCTGCATTGGGCTGGCTGGATTGGACAGGCCAGCAAGGCCTTTTTTACATCAAGTCAGGAGAAAGAGGTCTACAACTTAGCCAGAGGGTGATTCCCTCAGAATGTCTAAGCAGTAATTATGTGCTAGGCAGAGTAGAAGATACGAAGATGAATGCCCTTTTATTATCTCGGTTTCACAGCCAATAAAATCAAGGCCTAGAAAAAATTAGTCATTTGCCCATACTACTCAAAACAGAAGCCCAAGTCTGCCTGTTTCCAAAGAAAGAGTTTTAATCTATGCACAACACTGATTTTCTCCAATATCATAACATTTAGATGTCACTCAAAATACAGCTATTGTGGACAAAAACAGAATATAAACCTAATTAATAGTTTTTAAAAAAAAATCTTTAAACATTCCGAGTGAAAAATATTTTATAAAAAGCATCCATAGTCCCTGAATTGACCATTTAAATCATGAATGTGCTCTATAAAAATAAATAAATAAAGACAAAGTCATGGTCAAGTACTTCCCCATGCTCTCATCCTAAGGTATTTCTCAGCTTTCCACAAGAATTCAGCCAAGTCAACAGGAATAGATTTAAGTAATTTATCCTAGTTATGACTTTTCTCTTTATTGCATCTCAATAAGCTCACTTTAAATTAGGGGAATCTAAGAATCAAATAATAATTGCTAGCTTACTATTCACTTACTGAGCAGCTAAATGCCTTACCTAAGTCAAGACATTTATTCCTCACAACAGCCTTCTGGGTTAGGTGCTATAAGTTTCCTCTTTAATAGATGTGAAACAAGCTCACAGAGAGAGAAGAACTTCTTCAAGGTCAAGTTAAAGCCATATAAATAAGTGGAAGAACTGAAATTCAAATTCCAGCTACCTGATTTCAGGAACTAGCCACTTACCCACTATGCCATGTAGCCTCCCTAGTCTTGAATCTTAGTAATTCAGACATTCCTTAAGACATGGGACAAATATTATCTTTTAAGTATTGTAAACAACTTTGCTTTTTAATGCACTTGAGCAAACTTAGTTCATGGGAGTTTTTGAGAACAGAGTTTAGATTTCAAAACAAAACAAAACTCCCCTAAACAAAACTATTCATGATTCAATAGTATTAAAAAGTAGGATATATAACTGCATACTGCATATGATTCCAATTTCGTAAATATGTTTAAAATTGCTAGTAAGTATATGTTAGTAAAACTTTATTTTCAAAAAAATTTTATATTTTATATGTAAACTTATAATCCTGACACTTTACATACCATTACTTTATGAGTAATCTCTATAATAGCATGGAAAAATCTAGAAAGGAATATGTTAAAAGTCAAATGTGATCTCTATTTTCTATTATCTAAAAAGAGGAAGCATTGTGTGTATTATCTGGAAAATTTGAACATTAATATTTGCTCACTCATCATGTGTCAGGGACAGGGCTGGGCTTTTTAAATCTATTGTCTCACTAACGCTCACAACAAGCTTTTGATGTTGCTATTATTTTATTCTATTTATCATGAGGAAGCCAGGCTCAGAGAAATTAAGGGACTGTTCCAGGATCATAAAACTGAAAAGTGGGAAAAGCAGAATTTCAACTTTTACTCCAAGCTGTGAGTTCTTTGTACTCAACACAACCCATCTTACACGTTATTTATGTTGGCATCCATACATGTCTCTGTGACAAGATTATTTACTGAAATATTAATTTATAGTTTGTTCTTGATCTTAAGAAAACAAGAAGAAGAAAAGTATTTTATCCTTCCTAGATACAAACTGTGGAGAAGCATTCACACCAGGGACAGATGAGTCCTAGGATGGAGGTGATCTATGAGGGGAGAAGACCTGGGCTTGCTGTAGGGTGGGTGGTGTACTGGGTCCCCAGACAGGCTGCCCACCAGACCCCCACTCCAGATGCTTTGACCAAATATCGTACTTCTTAAGCTTCACACATGGTGACTGAGGCCACCCGTTGTTGAAATGTAGACCCCTAAGCTGCTCAGAGCACAAGTGGATAAACCTCCTAGCTAAAGAACTAAAATAATTCCTGAACAGGTCAGGGCTCAGACTTAACAATAAGGAGCTTGCTCAAGCACAAACACAACTCACACTCCTCCCAAGACCTCTGAAACATTGAAACCATTGAACTTTGTGCCATGCTAGGGAATTTATCCCTGCTAGCAGGAAGATGCAGAATGTGGTGAGTACTCCAACAGTTCACTGGTAGTGTTTCTGTCAAAAGCTGATCCTGGAACAATATGGTTGTCCTTTGGAATGGCAAGAGTTGACCACCAAGCAGAAAGAAGCCCAGATCGCACTGAGCAGCATGGGCCGAGTCAGAAATCCCCATTACAACAGGAGCCATTTTTCATTTCCATCAGCTACTTCTCCTCTAGCAGTGGTCTTGGCCATGGGCACCATTTCAGTCATTAGAAACGAATAAAAAATGCAGGAAAGCCCCAAAAAGGTCTCCTTTTCATTTAAAACATTCAGTTTTCATTGCTTGTACTGTGGCTAATATCAAGCCACAAAGTGGCAAGGCAGTTCCCCAAGCCCATTCTACTTCCAAGCTCGTTAAACCTTGGAATGGGGTTTGTCCTTGGTGTGTGCATGTGTTTTAAAGCTGTTTTATGACACATTGTCAGGAACTCAGGTACTGGGCCTCTTTAACGCCAGCTTTCAGCAGCTGCTTTTGCACTTCCCTTTCACATAATTAAACACCCTATGGTACTTAACAAAGTAATAAGTAGCACATCAATAAAGCAATAAATAATTGTATTCAGGCAAACTCCAGAGCCATCATCCATTAACCAGCAGCTGTGAGCAATAGTTTTGATTAATCAATAAGGTTATATAATAGGAAAGCAAAAGTCAGTGAAGGCCTTGAGAAGAACCAGCCAGACTTCCAAGGCATGAAGGAGCCTTACGTCAGGTGACTTGCAGGGATCCCAGAGAGTAACTGCAGCAGCAGGAAGCCCTGCCACCAGAAACTAGTTAAAAATACTAGCTAAAAACAGAAGAAGCAGGACGATTCAGCTCTGAGGCTAGAGGGCTGCGTACTAAGAATATGGAGTAAAGACCCCATGGAAGCAAAATACTTCCACCTCAGAAAATAAATATTCATGGCTGAGCTGAGTAGAGTTGGAGCGGATGGACCTGGAATCCCATTCATGTGTTGGAGGTAAACTTCTGCAGATGGGGTTTAGGAGAAGGAGATTATTCGGACCCCTGCAAAGGCAATATAGGAACGTTAATGCTAGGGCTCATCTCTGCAGCCCAAGGCCAGCACTGGGTTGAGGACACAATTTGTCTCTGCTGATAGCTCTGAGAATCACCTATGGAACTTTTTCTTCTTCTTTTTATTTTTTTTTTTTTTTAACAATAGCTTATCTGTGTCTCATACACCCAAATCTCTGGAGGTAGGGCCCAGAATCTTTAAAGTGTCCCCAGGTGGTTCCACTGCAAAGACCACATGATCCTCTGTTTTAGAGACCAGAAAGTAAGATCTCTTTAGACCTGGGTTTAGCCAGCTTTGTCACGTGAGGCCACAAGGCTGCGATTAAGGTCCTCAGCTTGCAATTTAACAATCTGTGAGTTTATTTGTTTATTTCAAGAGTCAACAGACTGTGACAAGATCTTTGGTACACATAGTGTCAGGGGCTTATGTCCAGGTCTTTGTGGGGATACCTAGCCCAACACCAATCACACTGAAAAGCATTCATCCAGTCCGCAAAATACTGAGGACCTACTAAGTGCCACTCTTCTAAACACAGGGGACCCATCAGGGATGAAAACGAACAAAACTTCCTGCTCTCAGGGAACTTCATTCTAGAGGCACCCCAGAAATTTTGCTGGGTGTCTGGGGCATGAACGGATGAGTCAGTGGAGACTTGTACACACTGACTCCACTTTAACCACTCAGCCATGGTTCCATGATGGAAATGTTAAGGCATACATAAAAGTTAAGAGTGAAATATAACGAATCCCCTGCTCCGTACATGTAGTGTGCACAATTATAAACTCACAGCCCAGCTTCCTTCTGATGTGTTTTCATTATTTTGGGGTAGATCACAGACATCATATCATTTTACCTGTGAATATTGGCAGCCTGTATTTCTCAGTCATAGATAGTCTTTAAAATAATAATAACCACAGACTGTTATCCTACTTAAAATGTTAACTTTAATTTTGTAAATCATTAAAGTTAGTGCTAACATTTTCCCTGCTGTTTCATACTTTTTAAGTGCATGTGCTCAAATTAGGATCAAAATAAAGTCCATACATTAAAATCAGCTGATATGTCTCATAAATCTTCTTATTCTAAAGGCTTTCCCTCTCCCTCTTTCTCTCTCTCCTTTCTTTCTGTCCTCATCTCTTCTTTTCCTGCCCCTCTAAACTATGTTTTTATTCTGTAGATTCTCGAATTTGTAGACTGCATCCCCGTGGTATCATTTAAATGTTTCTCTTCTGACCCATGTATTTCCTGTAATATGGGGGTTGTAACCAGAGTTATTCTCAAAGTTGGCTTTGATTTTTTTTCTTTTTTGCAAAAGTATTTCAAAGGCACATGATGAGGTTTTTAATGTTTAGTGGGTGTTGATGTCTTTGTGATGTTGGTAGCTATGTATGATCATTACTTAGATCTCTATATTTTTAGGGGTTCATGAAATAATTTGTGAACTACTAGGAAACTTTCTCAGGATCATTGTTTGAGATCCTTTATTTTAATTGATATTCTAATTTTAATAACTTTATTGAGTAGAATACTTCTATGATGGAAACTTTTCCTACCAGCTGTCTATTGAGGTACAAGAAAAGCAGGACCAATGACTTATTTAACACTTTTCAAAATGGGTTAGTTCCTTGACATAATATGAAGAATTTTTAGGTGTCATTATGAACCTGTGAAACTTAAATAACCTGAAATCTTTTAATGTTCTGCAGTTAATGTCTTTTTCCATTCTGTCACATATATCCCATCTTTGTCCATGGAAGCTGATTCCAGTTAACTCCTGGGTCCTTGTTACATGACCCTTGTAATCTTTGATAACTTTCTAGCATGCCCAGATATTCTCATGCCTTTTGTACATTTCCTGTCCCAGCTCTGGAATTGGCCATTTTTCCAAAGAGTGCTAGCCTGTTTTCAGTGAGGGATGGTATTTAAATACCACGCTCTGCAGCCCCACTTTTATTTATTGCATTTATTGGCCTAGGAGAGTCCCCATGAGTAAAAGGTTTCACTATTTAAACATTTCTTAGAAAGTCGCACATCTTTGAAAGAAAATATTATTGAGCTAATATTGAATATATAAGGGGTTCCTATAAACGTATTTAAAAATACAAATAGCTTCATACAAATGTACCTCAAGGTATCTGAATAGCCAATTGAGAGAAAAGAAAATACAACCATGCAAAAAACACAGAAAAAGCTAAAACCTTCTAGCTGTCCGGGAATTACAAATGAAACCACTAATGAGACACTAGTTTTCAGCTTTCAATGTGGCAAAAATTTAAATTTGAGAATTACACTCTAAGTGGTTCCAGAGGTAAAAGAAATAGGCAATTCATACCCTGATGTTGGGAATGTTAATTGCCCCAACCCTTTGAAAAATAAAAATTTTAATATGTTTACCCTTTTTCCTTGTAATCCTACTTCTAGGAATCAGCCTACAGAAATACAAGTGAAAATATTATAGGAATTTTGTTGCTGCATTGTTTATAACAAAATTAGAAAGAAACAAGCACTTAAATGTCTATTAGTAGAGCACTAACTAAATAAATTATTATACACACTATAAAATGTGATGCAGCTATTTTTAAATATTGTAAATTTGTATTGATCATATGTAAAAGTATCCACAATACCTCCATAGTTTCTGACTAGTACACACCACACACACACACACACACACACACACACACAGGAAGTTCCCATCTATATGTATATTTTCATAATGGATGGATGGATGAATGGGGGACAGACAGATGGACAGAGGGTGAATGATAAATAGATAGACAGATGATAGATACAAAGACTGACACACAGACAGACTTAAAAAGAACCAGAAAAGATGTACAACAATAGGAAAGATAGCTACCTATTTTAGTCAGCTTTTCCCTGCTGCAACCAAATGACCTGACAACAACTTCAGGAGGAAAAGTATATTTTGAGGGCTCACAGTTTCAGAGGTCTTAGTCCATAGGGGGCGGGCTCCACTCCTCAGGGCTGAGGTGAGTTTGAACAGCATGGCGGCAGCCATGGCTCCAGGGAGGCAGGCAGCTGAAGGTGTCACATGGGGAAGCAGGGCAGAGAGAGAAACTCCACACCAGATACAGAATGTATACCCCAAAGGCACGCCCCAATGACCCACCTCCTCCAGCCACACCCTACCAGCCTTGGGGGACACCTCATATTCAAACCTGAGATGGGAGCCTCGTTTTTAACTTTAATGTTTAATATCTTATAACTGTCAATAAAAAGTGGTGATGAGTAGATTCAATACTTTTTAAGTTTTAAGTATACCATCCCCCGAAAAAGAAGGGAAAAAACCCTACAATGTCAATATGGACTGAGATAGTATCATTTATCAAAAGCCTGATGTAGATCAACCAAATTCCTCCTTCTTAACCCCTCACAAATACTTACAGAGAGCACTGTGCTCCAGAGTAACTGCTACTCACTTCAACCTTGGTTTGGGTGCTTTTATTCCATAGCTTGTAGGCTCTGAGAGCTTTGTGATTACAGTAAGATGTCCCTCTTTCTGTGCTATTGCTTCTTTCTGTTCAGGTCTCTGGGACAATTGAAGAAGCTTCAGAGGGCAGTATATTGAGTACTACTGCTAAACTGTAAATCATTACTGGCCTCCTGGGACCCTCCCATGACACACAGTCACTGATCCCTATGGACAGTCAAATGAGGTCTTTACCAAGATGCTGAGGAAATTGTTAAGAAGAATATAAAATGTAATCAGAGCATTAGGATGGCGAGGAAGTGGCATTAAGTTTAACGCTCCCCATTAGCTGCATAATAGCCTATCCTCTAAGGCTTCCCCTCAAAGTCCCATAAATTTTCTGAGAACAATATGTGTATGTGGCTCATCAACCTCCTTGAACATGTACAGAGTCTTTGATCATCAAATATGAGGTCCATTTAACCCAACACCCCAGAGACTTGGATCAGGGTCCCAACCTCAGTCTATGAACCTAAATGCCATATTGCATGTTAAGCCACAATGACATTACTGAATGTGGAAACGCCTATCAATATTTGGTCTCTTCCCTCTTGCCTTTCACAGGACTGTACCTTCCCTGGTATTTTCCTTTTACCTCATGATTACTGTCATCATTTCATTGCAAGATGACTCTATTTGAGTTTTAAGTCCCAGTCCATGCACAAAAGACCAGGCAGACTTATCCATTTGCCCTATACCATTCTATTGGCTTTCATAAGATCCCATAAGTTTTCTCCAGCTCTTAAGCAAACGTCCATGAATTCATTCATATGTAACAGGCACTGTCTCCAACTTCCTACTTCTAGCCTTGTAAACTATTGGGGAATTTTAAATCTAGAAGGAAATTGTAGATTTCAAGATGATTCAGATTCTAATTAAACACTTATTAAACATGAGTATCCATGAAGTATCTGTTGTAATAAGGGCTAGGAGCCCACTAATATGTGCTCCTCCAAGTGTGGTCCGAGCACATCTTTAGCCACCATGTAAATGCAACTGTAGCTGTAGTTTTCTCTTGTGTTTCGATGCTTTTTAAGTTTTCTCCACCCCTTTGGTTCATTTCCATTTTCATGGGCCTGCAGTATACCTCCAAGTTGCTTCTTACAACTGAGACAAATTTCGAACTCACCTCCAATGCTTCCTTCCTAACTGCAGGCATTCTTTCTTAGTTCCCAGCTGGGCTTGTTGTTAGGCTTCTCCTTCCATTTATAATGATATGGTTGAGGGTTATATCTAAAGAAATGGAAAATTGAAGACTTTTAGAGTGTCTTTCCTTTTGTACATCTGGAGAATAACAGATTCCTACTTTTTCTTCAAAACCTTTGCAAGTATATCTCCTCATGTTTCTCCCTGCCAAATCTTTATTATTCCTCTAGCAGAATTATTTCCTTTCATTTGTTAATAGTTATTTTTAACATGTTAGTCTCTTCTGCTAGACCATGAATTCCCTCAACCAGAGACTTCATCCTTTAGTGCCTGTAATATACAAAGTCTGGAATATTCTAAGTGCTTGATAATAAAGTGCTTATAGAAATTAAATAAAGTAAATATCTATTATGTCTCCTAACAAAGTCTTAATTTTCCTTAATATTTATTTCCCTATTTTATTTACCATTTCTGTATAGCTCTGAATAGGTTGGGATTAAAAGCTTTTATAACTGTGAAATATCATCAGTGAATGGGGTATTCTACATAATGAAATTTTCAGAGTTTCGTTTTCAGCAATATTTCCTAATTTTAATTAATAGTCGATGACCTTTACAAAGAGCATTATAAACTTCCCTGCTTTCTTAAACAGAATACAATGATTATAATGTATTGTTTTCTTGATGAGTTAGGCAATTTTGTGCACACCAATTATTGTACTCTGATATCATATAATGAAGCCCTTGGGGACTATTAAGGCAAGTTGAGTTGTTGGCCTCAACACCAAAAGACGCTAAGATTTCTGTGTTTTTAGTGTTTGGGTCTCATCTTGAAACTTTATATTTCCTTATTCAAAATTTCATTGTCACTCTGTTAGCATCATAAAGTGAGACCTGCCTCTCCTTATTCATATTGTGCTTTCAATAAGTCATTGTGGAATTTGATGAATTGGTTAAAAAGCAGGCGCTTTTTGACAGCTGCTTGGAGCTTATGCCTGCTCTCCAAGTAAGAGGGGAATTATTGATGAGACTAGCCAGTAAGCCACAGAATAGGAAAAATAGTAAATAAATACTGGCTGCAGGGCTTATGGGATGAGAAGAATTTGGGGGACATAAGAGAACAGGCACATTCCGTAGCGTCTAGGGGAAAGTGAGGCAGGACCAGCAAATAACTCCATAAAAATGTTTTCACTTACTACCTTTTGCTCCTATCTCTCCCCCACTCTCCAATTCTTATACCGTGGCAGACATCACTGATCACTTTTTCTTTATTTCCACTGGGTTAGTCCTCACAATTCTGAACATCAGCCTCCAGAAAGCCACCATCAATAGACTAAAGGTGACATTAGCCTGTACAACTGACTGATCTTACTTAGCAAGACCTGCATTTCAGGAAGACAGCATTCAGCCGTGGATAGGGTATTTTTCTAATAGTCAACCTAGTAAGTAGTTCTGCCTTCAAAGACAAAAGAACGTCCATTTATTGGCTGTTTGCTATGTGCTAGGCAATAGTACAACCACTTTGTATCTTATTTAAGGCTCATAATCATGCTATAGATTAGTAACATTGTTTCCCCTGACTTATAGATGACAAAATCAAGACCCAGAGATGTTTTATATTTCCAGAAGCACAGAGCTAGTAATTAGTGACACTGGAATTTGAACCTACCCAAAAGTCTATAGTCTCAAAACTTATGCTATACCTTTTTTCCAGGGGAAGGGGGTGTTTCACACCCTGAGATGATCAAACATATCCAGTTGGCTAGGGTATCATAGAAGGGACTGAAGTATCGTATGGAGTTAAACCAAATGACCATTAAATCCTTTGTAATTCTGACAGCCTTATAGTTCCATTTGTTCCTTAGAAAATCAAATTATTTATATGAGACAAGTCTCATGAATCTCAAATGTCAGTAGATAATTTGGAAGGCTTTTGTGTGTTTATAGTTTTAGGATAATACACAAGAGGACATTGTTAATGACATTTATGTAAGAGAAGTCATATTTATTGAATTCTTTTACCAGAGAAATATGATGAGTTAAAAGAGGCAATTAACTGAGAGCTAGAGAGCTAAACATTCTCTAAAGCTGGCAGGGTTGTGTGAAAAATGCCTATTATGATAGAACTTAATGCCAGCCCTTGGGGATGCAGTGAAGGTCCAGACAAACTTGACCCTGCCTTGGAAAGCTCCAATCTACTGGAGGCAGCCCATTCTATATCAAGAGAGCTCTAAGGAACAAAATGTTCTCCCTCAGGTAATTTATGAAACCCCCCTTAAAGAGCCCCAGAGCATATCACCCTACGGTACTGACAACATTATTTCCCCTACCATCACATCTATATGTAGTCACACTTAATCTACCAGAAAGCATCTGTCTCCTTCAGGTCTTGTTTATTCAGTCTAAACACATCCAGAAATCTCTCACATAACAAGGTATCAGGACTTGCCATCAAGAAGGACATGCGCTGGAACCCCACATGATCCGTGTTAACACACGGATTTAGGACTACCATAGTCCACTTGTGTTTTGACCGGTAGGTAGTGAGTACCCTAGGCCTGCCTTTTTGCATTAGTCTTCATGCCTTTTTATTGACCCGTAGGAAGAACAGGTAAGACAGTAGCTACTATTCTTGTTACTGAGCTACCCCAATTAGCACTGGCAATGCACCAGGCTCTATGTTAAAAATTATTTTCTATTTACTCATTCTTAATTTCTTTTTTCACTTATAAAAGACCTGAGGATCTAATAGGCCTCTGAAAAGCACATTACATTGCATATAAGCACTGAAACTGGGATTCAGAACATTAAATCAAAGTTTTCTATCTCTTGAGGTCAAGATTTTCATCCCTGTTTCACATGCCATCAATCAGAGATTGACATTTGGAAGAAAGAAAACTTCCATGATAATCATTAATGGTACAGTGCCATGTACTCTTCCCCTGCCCATACCTCCATTTACCCAAGCATCTTGTTCTCTTACTTACTCATGTCATAAATGTGTATTGAGTGAATACAGTAGCAGGTACCATTCTAGGAGATGAGAATTGAATGATAACAGGGCAGACAAAATTCCTTCTCTAAATTCATCATGAGAAGGAAATAAAAGGGATAAAAATAGTAATGGAAGAAGTCAAATTATCACTGTTTGCAGATGATATGATCCTATCCCTGCAAGACCCAAAAAACTCTACCAAAAGACTGCCAGAGGTAATAAACAAATTTGGCAAAGTGGCAGGTTACAAAATCCACATACAAAGATTAATAACTTTCCTGTATACCAACAGTGAATCTGCTAAGAAAGAAATCAGGAAAACAATTCCATTCACAATAGCCTTAAAAATGCATAGGAATAATAAAAATGTTAATGTTTAACCTATTGTCAAGTATATCTAAAAAGCACAGAGGGGGCTGGGGATTTAGCTCAGTGGCAGAGGGCTTGCCTAGCACGCACAAGGCCCCCGAGTCTGGTCCTCAGCCCTGAAAAAAAAAAAAAAAAAAAAGCACAGGGGGTTGGAGGAAGGGAGGGAAGGGGAAATACTGGAACTGAGTTAAAACAAAGTAGACTCCAAGCTTTTATAAGTATGTCATTGTATAAACTATTGTTACACATATTTTTTTAAAAACATGGTTTTCATAGGTATAAGAATTATGTCAGTATACTTGAATATATTAGAATAAATATATACCACAGAAAGAGAAGCAAGGGACTAATGGATGGGAAGAGGGAGAGGCTGGAGTGCTGGGAGTGGGATATTGACCTAATTATATTGTTGAATTGTGTGCATGTATGAAAATATATGTAATATAATGTATAATAACCCATCATTATGTACAACTATAATGCACCAATAAAAATAAATAAATAAAATAATAAAATAAAATAAAAATAAAAAAGCATAGGAATAAATCTAACCAAAGAGGTGAAAGGCCTCTGCAATGAAAATCACAGAACATTGAAGAAGAAATTGAAGAAGTCCTTAGAAGGTGGAAAGACCTCCCATGTTCATGGATAGACAGAATTAATATTGTTAAAATGACCAGATTACCAAAAGAAATATACAGATGCAATGCAGCCCCCACCAAAACACCAAAGACATTCTTCACCAAACTAGAAAAAGTGTTCCTAAAATTCATTTGAAAGAATGAAAGACCCAGAATGGCAAAGCGATTCTCAGCCAAAAAAGCAATGCTGGAGGCATCACAATATCTGACTTCAAATTATACTAGAGAGCC
The DNA here is from genome assembly GCA_004027875.1 of Aplodontia rufa. NCBI lineage: Eukaryota > Metazoa > Chordata > Mammalia > Rodentia > Aplodontiidae > Aplodontia > Aplodontia rufa. Next base: position 34,905 of record PVKS010010693.1, read on the forward strand.
AGAGTAAGAGGAACTGTGTGGCACTGACATAAAAACAAACAGACCAATGGGTACAGAAGAGAAGACGCAAAGACAAAGACAAATCCACACATCTGCAATCATCTGATCCTTGGCAAAGGTGCCAAAAACATAACATTGGAGAAAATATAGGCTTTTCAACAAATGGTTCTAAGAAAACTGGTCATCCATATGTAGAAAAATGAAACTATACCCTTATTACTCAACCTGCACAAAATTCAACTCAAAATGGATCAAAAAACCTACGAATTAGTCCAGAAACTACGCAACTCTTAGAAGAAAATACAGGGTCAACACACCAGCATATAGAGACAGGCAATGACTTCTCATTGGAACACCTAAAGCTCAGGAAATAATGCCAAGAGTCAATAATGTGATGGCATCAAATTAAAAATCTTCTGTACACCAAAGGAAAAAAAAACAGGAATGAGAATAGAGAACCTACAGAATGGGAGAAAATCTTTGCTAACTATTCTTCTGATAGAATATTAATATCCAGAATAAAAAACTCAAAACTCCTTACACCAAAAAAGTCAAATAATCCAATTAATAAATGAGCAAATGAATTAAATGGAAAATTCACAAAAAAAGAAATACAATGGCATACACACACACACACACACACACACACACACATATGCAGTTTCCTCAAAAAACTAGGCATTGAACACCATCTCACCAGCTATACCTCTCTGTGGTATTTATCCTAAAGAGTTAAAGTCATCATACTACAGGGATACATGCATACCCATGTTTATAGCAGCACAATTCACAATAACCAAACTGTGGAACCAGCCCAGGTATCCATCCATGGATAAAGAAAATGTGGTATATACACACAATGGAGTTTTATTCAGCCATAAAGAAAAATGAAATTATGTCCTTTGCAGGAAAATGGATGGAACTAGCAACCACTATGTTAAACTAAATAAATCAAGCTCAGAAGTTCAAGGGCTATGTTTTCTCTTATATGCAGAAGGTAGAGAGGAAAAAGGAAAAAAAACATAGGGGGATCTCATGAACCTCAAAGGGAGATCAGTAGAGGAAAGCACCCAAGGGATGAGAGGCAGGGAGGGAGAGGGAAAGTGCTGGGAGTGATATTGGCCAAATTATGTTGTTATATTGTGTGCATATACAAATATATAACAACACATCCCATTGTTCCATGCAACTATAATGCACCAATCAAACTGTGTGGGGGGAGAAGGATTCCTGCTTTAAGACCTTGAAGAAGGTAGATTATAAATAAGTAAGCAAGCGTACCGCGTGCTTTAAGGTCACAATGCATGCTCTAGAGAGAACTAAAGGAAGGGGGAAGAGGAGAAGGATTGATATTCTCAAAATGTACCCCAGATTTTGTTTTTATTTAAGTATAGTGAGGCCAGTAGATCAGGAGATGAATACCACTGGGGAGCAGGGCGGAAGTTACTACTCACAGTTCCCAAGAGATGGGCCAAGAAGGGCCAGGAAGGGCCACAGGGGAAATGTCAAAGTTAGAAAGAGTGAGGGGCAAGAATGGGTAAAGAAGTTTGTCATCATTTGGGGTAGGGTAGAGAGAATGCATAAAGCTGAATATTCAGCTGAGAAAGTTTAGGATTGGATAGTTGTAATAATTTCAACTATAGCTTCTGGGCTACAGTGGTGGGCTGTAGATGTCCTATCTGGTCCTGAGGCAGAAAACATATTCCAGATGGCAGAAACTCTGTAAAAGGAGCTAGAAAAAGTATGGGCCTGGCGATGGTTGGTTTGCACATCAAAGTATGTGTACGCAAGTTATTTAGTACCTCTAGGAATTAGCTAACCCTGGAAGGAGAAATCCCTCTCTGGGCTTATGAGGCCCCAAGAGGTTGAAGCATCTTAAAATACATAAAGTTTAAAAATGTGATTAATATGATGGGGGGTTCAGGGAAAGGACAACACTCCATAGGCTGGCCAGCAAGGAAAGAGAAAGTGAGCAACGGTCTACAGAAGTCCAGGTCTGAGGAGGAGCCTCACACACAGAGAACAGCACACCACAGTCCAGGGGAGAACAGCATGGTGCTTTCAGAGAAGCAAGAAGGCAAACATGGGCAGAGCAGATCAAGCTGTGGAGAAAAGGTGGGAGCTAAGTCAGGCAGACTCTGGAGGCCATGCTAGAGATAAAGCTTTGTTCCAAAGTCATTGGAGGAAATGCTTGGTTGGTTGGTTTGTATTTTTACTTCTGATTATAGAAAATGTCAGACATTTAAAAAGTATAGTTTAAAGTCCTCATTGTTTTTTAAGAGAGAGGGACAGTGATAGAGAGAGAGAGAGAGAAACAATTTTTATTTAGTTTTTCATACGGCCTTCATTGCTCAGTGATTTCGTTGTGTACGTGGTGCTGGGGCTCGAACTCGTGTATTCACACAATGCCAGGCAAACACCGCAACCGCTGAGCCACCACCCCAGCCCAAAAGTCTTCATATTTTGATCACCCGGCTGCAACAATTGTTAACTCAGATAATCTAATTCCATCTGGACTCCAAACTCCAAACCCCAGGTTATGTAGAAACAAATCCTAGTCATCATGTCATCTTAAATATAAACACTTAAACTTATATCTCTAGAAAATAAGAAATCTAAAGAGAGAAAACCCCTAATACCATAACCATTCCTAAAAGATCAATAGTTGCTTTTTATCACCAGTCATTGCCCCCTACATGCATAATATTTATTTACGCAGAATCCAAATAAAGTCCAGATGTCTCTTAAGCCTCTTTTAATCCATTCAGTCCTCCTTTCCACCACTCCCTCACCCATAGGGAAACAATAGTCTCTGTCTACCTGTAACTGGATTGGTTTTCAGGATGCTGAACTTCTAGTGCTAAAACCTGGAAAGTTCTGAGAAAACAGGTGCAAGCTGACTCTACCCCCCACCTCTTGCTATTGAATTGTTGAAGTATCCAAGTTATTTGTCCTGTAGCGTTTCCCATAATCTGTGCATTCCCATTGTGCAGTTTATCACACACTTCTATACTATCCCTTGTATTTTTATAAATTGATAGCTAGGTTTAAAAGCAATATCCGGTTTAATATTTTGGCAAACAAAAGAAAGGAAAAAAGGAAAAACACCCTCGGTGGGTGGTAATATATACAATTGTATATTATGTTAGGTTGTCTTTTTGTGTGTGTGATTTTAACAGTCATTGAGATTGTTGCCTACATACATTTTCTTCCCTAAAGTGGAGAGAGGGGGTTAAATCGTGATCTCCTCTTTCTACCACTACTTCTTTGTTTATTAACAGAAATACTTTTATAAAGACAACCTTTTGCTCATCCACTCTTAGTTACCCTGAAATACAATCCTTGGAAGTTTCAAACTCTACCTGACCCCCAGAGATACAGTGTGCCAGTCTTTGGAGGGAATGAAGACATTTAGATGTTTTTCTAAGCATCACTGTGAATGGCGGACATTCAGAGAGAACAAGACTGAGAATGCTCTAAACAGGCTCACCCAGTGTTCCAGGAAAGAGATAATTACAACTCAAACCACAGTGGGACCAGTGGAGGGGAGAAAAAGTGGTCAGAGTGGAGATGGAAGGCCAATGCTCATGGACTGAAGGTGAGGTGTTAAGGAAAAAGAGGAGAAGAGAAGGACTCCAAGTTTATGAGCACCAGAGTAGGTGATGGTGAGACCTGCTGAGGATGGGGAGAACTTGTGGAGAAACAGGTTTGAGCTTAGATTAAAAAAAAAAAATACAGTACAACAAAATTGCCAGAACTGCATCCGAAAGTTTGAAACTGTTGAGGAGGATTTAATAATCTTAAACTCAAGAGATGCCTCAGCCACTAAAGTCTCTTTCATTTTTTTGATTTACATTGCCTGCATCAAATTAAGTTGTCTTTTCTAAGTATCTGGAGATAGTCTATTTTCAGCGCCATTTATCAGAACCATGACTTCCAGAACTTAGGAATGCACATGAGAACCACACGGTGAGCCATAGGGTCCAAACAATTACAAACACCACATTCACACATCTCTACTAAGCAGTTAACACTACCACAGCAAATCAGCTTAGTCTACTGTATATGCTAGCATTTGAGGAAAGCCAATAGCAGCCCCTCTTCTCCCCGCCAATGTGGCCTCCTTCCCAGGACCCTCTGGGAAATTTGCAGTGTCACTCACACTGTGATCTACGTTATTTCTTCCCAAAGAAATCTCTCTTCCTCAGGAGAACCCTGAAGGAGACGGTGAAAGGCAACTCAGGTATAGGGACATGTGGTGGCTATAACCTACACAGCCAAACAAGCCCTGAGCAACCTGACTTCCTCCAAATGACTCTCCTACAATACCTGCCTTCACTGTACTTTTGTGGCATCTGTAATCATGAAATGCCATTACTCATGCATCTACACACTTAGAGCATCTGAAGGTGATCTCCCTCTCCCCATATGGTTCAATGTCATGTGACTGTTTGAATTTTATAATCCCTGGTGCATTGGACCAAATGAGAAATGTGGGCCAAAAGATCTCTGTGGGAAATGAGAAAGGGCAAACATGCTTCTCCATGCTTTGGAGTCAGAAATATAACACACTATTTATTTTGGGAGTGGGGAATGAGAGAGCAATGTGGGTGAGGACACATAGATCTATTTGTAAACTTTTTTTAATAAAATTTACTATTTTAATCATTGTTTTTTTTAAGAGAGGACAGTGAGATAGATAGATGATAGATATAGAGAGAGAGAATCAATTTTTATTGAGTTTTTTCCCATGGCTTTTATTGCTCTGACACTTTGTTGTGTATGTGGGTGCTGAGGTTTGAACTCATGTATGTACTTGTGCATGCCAGGCAAGCACCATAACCACCAAGGCACCACCCCAGGCCCCTCTATTTGTAAACTTATTTGCACTGAATGATCATAGAGTGGGAGGCAGTCTTGGAGAAAGGTTCCAAGCTATAAAATCACAAAACGAAGGTAGAGCAGTTCAGAAGCAGGTAACATTTTACTTACAACGAAGCCCTTTTCCCTCCTTTCTGGAATTCTGCACCAATCTTGTGAGTTAGGCAGCACAAGGAATATTAACTCCATTTCAGAAATGAGAAAACTGAAATTCGTAAAATAAAATGATTTCCCCCCAATCACGTGGCATATCAACCATAAAGGAAAACTTCATGTTCATGTCCTCTGACTCCAGGGTTTTGGGTAGGAGTGAGTCTCTTGATGGAGTGGTGAACTTCAGGTTTCAATGAGTAATATCTTAGCTTGTTTGTGCTGCTACAATCGAATACCTGAGACTGGATAACCTATGAAGAACAGAAATTTACTTCTCACCATTCTGGAGGCTGGAAAGTTCAAAGTCAAGGCTCTGGCATCTGGTGAGGGCCTTCTTATTGAATCCTGATGGGCAAAAGGAGATGAACACTGTGTCCTCACATGGCTGAAGAGCAGAAGAGCAAGTTAGTGAGCTAGCTGGATGCTGTGTGAAGTCCGTTTTGTAAGGTCTTTAATCTCACTACCACGGAAGGAGCCCTCAAGGCCTAATGGCCTCTTAAAGACTCCGCCTCTTAATATTATCATGTGGGCACCATCTGAATTTTAGAAGGAATACATTCAAACTGTAACATGTAGAGACTTCAGATACAGTCTATTTCGTATCTCTCTTCAAAAGCCATGATGTGACAACTAGTATCACTATCAATGCATTAGGCAAAACAATCCCGTAGTCCATGTCTGTCTTCGCCAAGAATCTCTCTTGGAAGGTTGAAATCTCTCAGAAATGGCCATTTTGCTTTTCTTTTATAAGGCACCATTTATCTTCTAATTTTTCTTCTAATTTATCTAATTTATCTTCTAATTTTTAAAGGCATTAAAAGTACAGAAATGCTCCTCAATTTCAAAAATAAAAGTTATTAACACTATAGTATAACTCATCTGGAGATATACAGATGTTTCTATAACTAATTCCAAATACTTCAGGATCATACTGCTGTTCCATTCCATAGCCTACTTTTTTCACTTTGTACATCATGAACATATTTTATATTAAACATTTGAATAAAATATTATTTTTTACTTCTGAAGAGGAATTTTAGCATACTATATGAAAGAATGTGTATTCAACCATTCACTTACTGAAGGATCTATTTTATTTCAGTCATTTGCTTTTCTTTCTATTTTTTATCATAAAATAGCTCATACACACCCTCAATATGTGTCATTACCTGACTTGACTCCTCTCTCTTTTTTCTCTTTCTCTCTCTTTCTCTAATCCTACCCATCTGATCATCACTGAATCCTGCTGCCTTAAATCCTCCCTTTCTGCTACCTGTCTCTTTCCCTCTGTATCTACTAACCATTAACTCAATCCAGCCCTCTCCTGTCTCTCTCCTGGACCAATTGCAACAGCATCTTTCCAGACTCCCTAAAATCTAGCTAGACCCACCCCCATCCATTGCCACCTCCAGCCAGGGCAAGCTTTCAAAACCTCCAACTGCACATGTGATTCCTCTGCTTTTAAGGCATGCAGTTGTCTCCCACAACCTAAGGATATTGTCCAGTCCCAAATATGGAGCCCTTGATGATAGAGCACCTATGAATATGTCTCTAGCCTCCTTCCCTGACACTCTAAGCCTCCAACTTTATACAACAGAGATTGCAAATAGTCCCTTATTGACAATTGTAAATTGTAAACAGCCCCCGCCCCTGCTCTCACCTGTCACAATGCATACTTACTAGCTCTCCCATCTCTACCCAAGCTGTTCTGCTGCCCAGAAAAGGCCTTTCCCCATCATTCTTCTTCGACAGGGTATCTTGTATTAATTTTTCAGAATTCTGATCAGAAGTTTCTCCTGGAGGAAACCTTCCCTTCAAGCTTCTCCTACACCTCCAAGGCTATGTTAGGAACCAGTCCTTGGTGCTTCCACAGAACCCCGAGCACATATTCATCAACACACAGCGTTGAGATGGCATACACACCAGCATGCTTTGCTAGACTATAAGAAAGCCCCATTCAGAGATCAACTCTTTATCTCCGTACCCCCAGCCCTATACACAGTGTCTGGGGGTGTATAGCATCATAGGTGCTGAAGAAATGTTTAGTGAACTTCATTAACTTATTCCAAGTAACAAGATTCTTTAAGTGCTTAATTTCAAAACTTGTTCTAAGTTGCCTCTTGGTCTCATTTCTTGAGATTTACTCATCTGATAATCAACTCGTCATCATTTATTGATGATCTATGTGCTGTGCGCTCATACACATATGGCCTTATTTCATCGTTCCATAACCTAGCTGTAGTTAATGGCTGGTATTTTTGTTTCCTTCAAGCAGTCATCTTCCTTCATCTCATAACCTTGCTCCAGTTTTTCTCTGAAGAGCCATCTATGCCCTATTCTGTGAACAAGGGATTTAGGTGATGGGGTGCAGATACGTCCAGCATTGGGTTCAGCATGTGACCAAGACTAAAGCCAAAGAGCTTTTCACAGGCCTTGGCCGCGGTTATTACTTCCGGGATGGGCATATGACCCAAAGGGCCAATGAGTGACAAAAACACTTGTGGTTAGGCTGCTAAAAAAGAAAATGTACGGCTGGAACTGCTACAGCCATATTGCCCCGTCTGAGAGCCAGAATGAAGCCAGTTCAGGGATAGACAGAGCCAAGAGAGGAAGTGACAGCAAGTGGGGGTCAATGTCTTTTTCAAAAAACTCATTTGGATTTAGGTTTTATATAACTTGGCCAAAAAAGTCCTAATCTATATGCCTATATTGGAAATATTACTGGATATAATTATTGTAAATTAAAGCTCCAAAACATCACTAGAGGTAAATTATAGCTAATAAGGAATGTGGCTAAGTTTTAAATTGGAGATTTTTTTAACTGTCATTTTCAACCATGAAATTAAAAACCTGGCACAATGCGGATAAGGGAACACACACACACATACACACATGCACAGCACCTCTAGATCATTCTGTGAGATTATAAATGAACTCTGTGGGTCATTTCACTCTTCTCTCCAGGCAAAACATATTCATACTATTATGAACCAACTCTGGAGATCTGCTGCACACAGAATGGAAGAGTAGAGTAGTCTCTTGTTGTTCGTGGGGAATACCTTCCAAGACCTTCGGTGGGTGCCTGAAACCATGGGTAGTACTAAGCCCTACACATAAACATACTATGTTTTTTCCTATGCATAAGACCTATGGTTAAGTTTAATTTATAAATTAGGCATGGTAGAAGACTGATAAAAATAACCAATAATAGAACAATTATAACAATGAACTATAAAATGTAAATTGCTTATTTATGGAAATTTCAATTTAATATTTTCAGACTACAGTTGACTGTGGCTAACTGAAACTGTGAGAAATGAAGCCACAAACAAGGGGGAGGGAATCATCGTATTCCTAAAAATATAAATATAATACTAATTACCCTTAATTGGTCAAACTTTATACCTTGGGAATATTTTTTATATAAAAAGATGCAATAGTGATTGTTCTGCAAAGTGAAGAATCTTAATGTTTAAAAACAAATTAATGCCCTAATTTAAATCTAAACATTCATCAATCTGGGTTGTTTAAGAAGTGTGTCTGGCTAGAATTTTAAAGGAGAATCCTGTCAGGTTATAAGGCAGGAATAAAAGCAGTGCTCTTCCTACCCTCTGTTTCAAATGTTTGGACAAATGGCTCATCCGAAGTGTACAAAATACTTCTGAACATCTCACAGGGTGGAAATCCTCAACTGTGTAAGGAAAACTTGGTAAAACCTTCTATTGGAGCACTCGATTTATCTAGCAAATATTAATTTTAAAAAAAATTTAAAGCACCTAATAAATTTCAGAGACTGTGCTTGCTAGGTACTTGGCACATGACTCTAACCAAAAACAAAATAGCCTGTTCTGTTGGCATTTTTAACATAAAACATGCCTTCTGTGTGCCATCCTAATTATTGGGTATACACAAATTAATAAAACTATCATCCCTGTCTTCACAATGTTGGACCAAGTAAAAACATGTCCAAAATTTCTGATTATTGCACTCCTTTACATTGGAAAAAAATGTAGCACACATCCCTTAAAAATGTGTGCTAACTTATTTATAAATTGTATACTTCCACTATTTTCAAACATGTGTAATATAAAGAATTCTATTTTTTTTCCACCTCTTTGGAGAGTTCTAGTCTAGTAGGCTGATGTTCCAATACTCAAGCATTGGTCTAATTTAATCCTTTTAGACATGGTCTAAAATCAACCTACAGTCTGAGGGGACAGAAGTATTGATTATTTTATATTCCTGCCCAGGGTGCCATTTCTCAATGCCTGGTCATCATCACTAATCCAGTGATTGGTGGGATTTGCGGACACTTAATATCACTCTTGAATTCAGGGCAGCCCTGGTCAAACCAATTGTTCAACTGATTGAGTTTGTACTTTTAAGCCATGTACTTAGGCATTGGTTAGACATGCTACTTGAGTGAATATTCTTCACCAAATATCTCACACACCATGATTAGCTGACTCATTGACCAGTACCGGAAAACCCAGGGACTAAGAAAAATCTGCAACTCATTCCCTCCAGAAACACATTACCTGGACAAGCTTCAATTATAAAGCATCAGTATTCTTGTCATCCTCGATTTTCAAGGCTAAATTGTGCAACCTACAAACTATAAAGGGATAGTGTTTCCTTAAACCAATTTATGCTCCTATGCCTGCAAATTAATTTAACCAACATTTATTGAGTGCCTACTATGAAACAAGACACAACAAATAGAAATTTATTTTGTCAAATGATCCGATCCAACCTTGTGTGTATGTGTGTGTGTGTGTTTGTGTGTGTGTGTGTGTGTGTGTAAAAGAGAGAGAAAGAATTCAGTTATATACAGAGCCCACTTTAAGAAAATTATTTCAGAGAAAATGATTGCTAAGTGAAGTTTTCCTGCCCATCCCCTGGCATCCTCCTGTATACACATTAACAAGCAACAGCATGCTTCATTCCCCCATACACTAATGAAAAATGATTGCTTGTCTTTCTAAAACTAAACCAATTATTCTTGTTTTTGTTGAATGGAAATTTAGCTTGTGTTTAGTGACAGAATAACTAAATCAGTCTTATTTGGAACCGAAGCGTCAACGTGGATCCTGTCTCTCTGTTGACAGGAAATGTAACCCAGATAGGTTATTTGATAAAACAGGGCTATTTTGGCTTTGAAAAAAAAAAATTTCACTCTCGTGACTTCATAGCGAATGAACCATGTGCCCTCACCTCCATTTCTCTCTTTTCTGGCATCTGTCCCAACGCAGCACATAACGAAGCAACATTTTACATAACCAGCAGTATCTGCTCGGAGCTGGTATACAGACGCCTACCTGATTGAATATCACCATTTCAGAATTGCTGCCTAATCACATTTTTTCAGGCTGTGTGAACAAAATAATGTTTCTTTAATTACGTGAACTCTTTATTTTTGATATTTTCATGACATTTTCGAAGATAGAAAGGCTGCTTCTCTTAGATCGGGTGGTATTAATCAGGTGTGACAGCTAGTTATTTGATACATTTTTAAATCCCACTTGCATTTGCACATGAGTAATCTGGGACTTGATTTCTCAGTCCTGGGTCTGTAATGTCACTTGTGTTTCTGTCCATAATGAGCAAAATAATTGAACCAAATTAGGACTATCTATAATTCAGTGCTAGCTTAAAGGCATTGTTTCATTTTTTTAAACAATGAAATAAAAAGCATTCTCCCCTAGGATAAATGTTAATAAATAAAGGTCTGTGAGATCTAAATTCTTTTTTGTGTGTCGGTCCAACACGCTTTCCCCTGGGGCTGCACCCTGTTGCCATGATATAAATAAGTCATGTCCATTTCTTCATTGAACCCATGTTTTGTGCTGGGAAAAAGCTCAGACACAAGTAGGGACTCTTTGACCTGGGCCAGAACACAGGGGGTCATTTAGAGCATCTCAGGTGCTATTTGGGGATCACAGAGAATAAGCACTGGGTATGGTCTTGATACGTATTTGTCATAAGTCCTAGAACTGTTAATTTATTGTTCTCTCTGGCATACTTAACAGCAGCTACCATGAGCTTCTTCTACTCAGATGTTGTAGCCTCAGCACCCAACATGGAGTTAGAAGCTCTTACCCAGGAATAACACTGTTATTAAGTGTTTTCACGGAGTGCAAAGTATTAATATTGCTCAGTCCTTTCATTTTACAGAGAAAGAAGTTGAGGCCCCGAGTAGAGTTGACCAAAGTCACAATGCACATATACTTGAATTTCATTCTCAGTTCCCAGGCCAGTCTTCCACCTACTACTCTGGCCTTATCTTTCAAGCTGAGGGTCCAAATATCAGTTAATAATGATAGCTATCAAACAGTGCCTCTCAAATTTTAATGTGCATATGAATCACCTTAGGGAGACTGTTGCAAGGCAGATTCTGATTTAGTAAGTCTGGGTGGGGACGTTGGGGATGAGTAGAAGGGCCAGAGAGTAGAACGATTCATCCTGTGACCCTGGAGTCAGACTGATACGGTTCCAATCCTGACCCTGCTACCTTTATGCCTATTACAATGTGCCTGGCACAACACTTTGAACTCTAAAGGTCCAGACGGAAAAAGCAGACAGTAAGGTGACTGGGATAGACAGGAGCACACATGCCCTTTCTAACACAATGCATGCTGTTGATCTTTACTTAATTATTACCTTATGGGAACAAGATCCTGTGAGAATTTTGCCAGATTTTCTGAATATTCAACAACAACGACAACAAAAATTCTTCACATGATGAATTTTAATTTTGAGAAAGGAGATGAAGATAGATGACAGATAGATAAATTTTGATTATCTCATAACCTTTAAAAGGTGAGAATTTAAATATTTTAAAACACCTTGTATGCAACCCAAAGACTGGATCCTCCTTCCGGTTTGCTGCTTCTTTACAAATATGTTCTCATTTGAACCTCAAAACAACCCCATGAAGGACCTGTTAATTTTTTTTAAGAGAGAGGGACAGTGAGAGAAAGAGAGAGAGAAAGAGAGAATCAGTTTTATTTAGTTTTTCACGTGGCCTTTGTTGCTGCGACACTTCGTTGTGTACGTGGTGCTGGGGTTTGAACTCATGTACTTGTGCTTACAGGGCAAGCTCCGTAATCGCTGAGCCACCGCTCCAGCCCCAGGACCTGTTAATTGTGATTATCATTTTACCACAAAGGAAACCCCACTTAGAATCATTCAATAAATCACTCCTGTAAAGAGAGAGAGAGGAGAGAGAGCGCTAGAACTCAACCAGGAATGGATGATTCCAAATCCCACTAAGCAGAGTGGTGACTGTCACCAAGTCCTGCCCAAATCTCCCCAGTCTCTCAAATGTCCCTTATTATATAACCACCATGCCATGCTCCTAAAAAAGGGAGAAAATTCCAATAAACACTGAAAGGAGTTTTCCCACTAGGGAAATGTCCTGCTTGTGACATGGGCCTCCTAAGGACTGGGCTAATTCATTCCCACTACAGCCTCCACCCTGTGAATGTTGGAAGGTGATGGAGTAAACTGACTCAAAGACCCAGTTTTGGACTCCAGTCAGCCCAGTTTGCATCAAATCTTAGCTCTGTGAGTCACAGAAGATCGGACTCACAGTGGACCTTCCTTGGTAGCTAACCAAGAAGGAAGCTCATGGCATTTGCAGTGTCAGATGTTCCAAGGTAATCATTTCCTATAGGCCTCTGTCATCTCCTCTCCCATCACCTCCAGCGCCACCATTCTTATACCAGAGATACTGCACTATAGGGACAAAGCCTAGACTTTGGTGAAAGTACAACCTGCTTTGGAACCTGGTGGGCCTCTGGCTGTGCCACCTCAGTTGTATAATTTAAGCTAGTGGACGACCAATTTCCCCATCACAGAGTGAGAATAATAATCCTTATCTCTTAAATTGTATATCCGTTTTTCAGGAATCAAATGAGGTGACGTACGTAAAGTGCCAGCACACAGTAGGCACTCAGTAAATTTAAAATCCTTAAGCTCTCGTTTTATACCAAGACCACATCAGGCCAACCTTGTCCCAGAATGCCTTTGGCTGAAAAGTGAACCAAATGAGTCTAAGCCTACATGCATTCCTCCTCCAAGATTTGAGAAAAGAGGGAGCACTTTGAAAAGAAGGCAAAATTGTATCATTAAATTGGTATAACAGAAAGCACCCTATAACTGGAATCAAGAATTTATACATTTACAAGCAAACATGGAAGCACCAACTATCATTGACCCCATTTTTAAGGATGGATAACTGAGGTTTAAAGAGGCTAAGTCACTCGTTCAAGATCACTCTCAAACAGAACTCAAGAGTCTTATTTCTCTATAGTTTTCACATCACTACAAGTCACTCTGCTTCCCAGGGTCTTAGTTTCTTCATCCGTCAAATAAAGATATCTGAAATATTCTGCAATATGAGAAATTCATATTTTTGTGCTGACCCTTGAGGGTCTTTCTTATCAAAATATTCACTGAGACTAAACCAAGATGCAGCGCCATTGAAAAGAAGCATAAAGACAGTGGTTTGCTCTCAAACATGCCACTTGAGCAACTGCAATAAAGACAGGCCCTATTTGGTGATCTGCCCCTTTCCCCCTTTCAAGCTGGCCTGTGTGGACAGTTGGGTAGTCTCCCTCTCGGATATAAACTATTTTCAAGTGGCTCAGATTTCCAGGATGGAAAGGATTCCTTTGATAGAGATCAAGTTCAGCTTTGATCATTAAACCATTCCCCACTCCCCTGTGAATTTTCACCAAAGCAGGGAAACTGAGCCAATGCAGGCCCATCAACTCAGAGGGTGGGTGCTGCGGATCAAGGCAGAAGAGAGGCAGGGGAGACAGCAGTCTCTTCTACACCACATGAAGACACCCTGTTAGGACCAAAACCCAGGGTGAAGAGAGGTACTTTAAATAGAAATCAAATGCTGCTCCCCTCTCTCTCCCTCTCCACTCCCTTGCAGATAAACACACAAGGTTTATGATTGGATAAAGGTTTGGTTTCATTCCAAGCATAAAAAATGGGTTTAGAAGACTTCAGTTTCCTGTCTCCTAACTTTCCTGACCACAAATATTTTTTTATTATAAGCTTTGAAAGTAAAGGGTTATTTAATAAATTAACACTGCAAATGCTTTTAGTTTGACTCTCGGTTTGTTCTACCGTCAATGATAAATTTTCAATTCTTCAATTAATTTTGTTCAGACCATTAGTCCCATCCCTTCTCTCTTTACCTAGCAAGCTACAGTTCTTACCCTTGCTATATGATTTTATGATACTTTATTAAATTGCCATATTATAATATTTCTGCCCTACCCCTAGCCCCTAATAATCCTTTATGAGGAAGCCTAGACCAAGTTTGGAATGCAGTGAAGTAAGCATAGCAGTCTTTATAGCATTTTACAAATTTCTCCTTGGCCTCAGAAATCACAAAATAATCACACAAAGAAACCAAGCCTTTGCCTGCAGGACAATGCACGGATTTTTATTAAAAGAGGAATTTAAATTCCTTCTGTGCACAGACTGTTTTAACTATAAAGACTTAGAAAATTAATTTTTGCCTATAATCTCTTATAGATAATACTATAAAAATAGTTCCTTTTTAAGAAGCATATTTCATGCAAATATCAAAAAGCCTTTTATCTGTGTTCAAGATTTCTTGTTCTATTTCTGTCCCTTGTTTCCTTCTCTTAGCTGAGGATCAGACTTTGGGAACCCTGGATCCCCAAGGCTTGTGCTAAAAGGCAGAGCCCAGAGGCAGGTGAGGCAGATGGTAGGTTGACTTATTCTCCATTTTATAAGCAAAGATGCTGAGGATCCAGCTTAATGTCCTACTATGTGCTGGGCACTGTGCCAAGTGCTGGGTCAAGAAGTGGTGGATTCAAAGGGCAAGCAAGGCAGGTTTCCAGACAGGAAGATTATGAAGACCTGGGCTGGAGTAAGAACTTGGGCTGGCAGTAGGAGCTGAGGAGGAAGAGACACATCTTCAGGATTTTTGCATGCTCCAATACCACCTGTATTATTATATATTTAATATTCTTCTTCAGATGAAGTGTGTGTGTGTGTGTGAGAATGGGGATTTAAACAAGGAGCTATCAGTGAGCTATCCCCCCAGTCATCTTCCCTTTTCTTTTCTTTTTTTGAGACAGGATCTCTCTAAATTGCTGAGGCTGGCCTCAAACTTGTGATCCTCTCACTTAAGCCTCCTTCCTGTCGGGAATTACAGGCATGCACTATCACATCTGGCTTAATTCACCTTTTTTATTATGATTTAGCTTTATCTTAAGCAATAATAAGAGTGAAAATCGCTGTTGAATGCACCGGCTACATATTTTTTCTCTTAGGTATGTTAATCAAAGTGCATAATTATTAAAATAAGGAAATGTGTACTAGGTGGTCCTAAAAATGATCACAGGCATCCCACCACTCGCTCATACAACATACTTAGGGAAGTGCTGCCTTAAGATACAGAAGGAACCGGAAGGGAGAAGGGAAGAGGAAAACATAGCCAGAAACTGGCATTTGTAGGAAAAGGGTTTACAGGCACTGTATGATATTGGTGGGGAGGGGAGCCATCTGATGCTTTTTCTGTTCCCAGAGCAGATGCATCCTCCCTCAGGAGACCTAAGATCCAGACCCTGCAAATTCATACTGTTTGTTAGTAGGTTGCTAGGTCTGGATTCTTCCTTTCTTTCTCTCTTACTTCCTCCCTTCCTCCCCTCTCTGTTCTTTCCTTTTGTTCTTTCTTTTTCTTTGTGACGCTGAGGATCAGACCCAGGGGTTAATGCATACTAGACAAGTGCCATACCACTGAGCTACAGCCACAGCCCAGGGTTGCTAGGTCTGAATAAATCTACCCAAGGTCATCATGAGCAATAGAACACCCATCCAAACATACTCTTTATCATTAGAGTCCATACAAAAAGCTTTCACTGGGAGGAAAAATCAGTGCTCTTTTTTATATTCAATTACCATCTACATAGTAAACATACCGCCTACTTTTTTAGTCTGTTTGGGATGCTATAACAAAATAGCACAAAACTTGGGTAGTTTACAAATAATAGAAATTTATTTGTCATAGTTATGGTGGCTGGGTAGTCCAAGATCAAGGTACCAGGAAACAGTGAAGACCCATATTCTGATGTAACAATGGTGCCTTCTCCCTCCATTCCCACACAGTAGAAGGGACAACTGTAACACCAGGAGGCTGAGGCAGGAGGATCGCACGTTTGTATCCAGTCTAGAAAACTTAGTGAGACCCTGTCTCAAAATAAAAAATAAAAAGGGTTGAGATGTAGCTCAGTCATAGTTACATTGTACAGGCCCAATCCCCAATACACCAAAGTAAATAAATAAAGGCCCTAATCCCACTCGTTGGGTCTCCACCCTCATGACCTACCCTCCTCCCAAAAGTCCCCATGTTCTCATATCCCATCACCAGGGAGGTTAGAATCTCAATGAATTAATTTTGAGCAACATAACACTGAAATCATAATACCCACAAAGGATACAATACTTTTCCCTGCCCCAAATATTACATTTTTTTGCTTGCAAATTTTCTGAAGGTAGCTGTAGAGCAATGTAGCCCATGAAGTACAGTGAAAAAGTCTGTCATGGCCCAGCTCAGTGATTCATGCCTGCAAAGACAAAGACTCAGGAGACTGAGGCAAGAGGATCACAAGTTTGAGACCAGCCTTGGAAGCTTAGCAGAATCCTGTCTCAAAATAAAAAAGGGTTAGGAATATAGCTTAGTCGTAAAACACCCCTGGGTTCAACCCCAGTATAAAAAACAAATGAACGAAAAATCTCTCTTGACATTTCTGTACACACACTTATTAGTTGTTCAATTTTTTGCTAATTTTTGTTATTGAAGTCCTGTAACTCTCAAATTTGCATTTATAAAATACAGATAAAATTTAGATATCATGTTCTAATTTTTTTCTTTTGGTGGGGGAAGACAAAATGCTTACTGTACGTAAAGGTTTAATGTTTAGCACATAATTTGAAATCAGACTGTAAATGTATTTTTATTTTGAACTATATAGTCGTTAGAAATGACAATGTCATAGTAATGAAAACTATAAAATTAATATCCAAATGTCCTTCAGATAATTTTAAAATATTTCAAATATTCCATTACCATCCTCTGTGTATATTTACTCTTATTTCAACTAAGGAAAAAATATGCACATTTATGGACAAATAGATATAAACATGGAAAAGTAAAACTTTTGATGTATAAAGACCGAGAGAGTTTTGGAGGAGAAGTTAAGAACATTAGCTCCTGAGTCTACTAGACCACTTCTTAACTATGCTATCACAGCTAAATTACACCATCTCTCTAAGCCTCAGTTTCCTTTTCAGAAAAATGGGAATGTTAAAAATGATTTTAACCCTGTAGGTTGCCTTAGCTGCCTCTGGCATTCAGCAAATTTGCAATAAGTGGTAGCGATATTTAAGGTGTAGGTAAGGATATGAGTAATACTTTTTTTACTTTTTAGGAAAGTATCTTTGTGGGTTCATTAAAAGGAGGCTGAGGCCACAGTTGAAACTTCACATACCTATGAAGATGGGGACAGAAGAGAGGAAGCAGGCAGGGCAAGAAGGGACAAGGGGGGTCGTTAATACAACTGGGAATACTCATCTCCCATTAGAAGCCTAGCTATACACAGTCAGAGAAACTCAGAAATGCCAACAATTATTATACATGTATATGTCCATTTCAAACTGTAGTATGGTGGGATTACAGAGGAGACATGAGCTCAGGGATTGGATGAAGGGGGGATAGATCCTGATTTAGGATCGGCCTTATCTTACTATCTCACTATGTCAATATCCATGTATGCATGAATATATAACAATTCCCTGCAATATGTAAGACTATGAAGAACTAATTTAAAAAAAAAAGAAAAAGAAAAAGAAAGAAAGAAAGAAACAAAAGGAGGGTGAGGGGCCAAATTGCATCTACATTCACTGAGTACCTGTTGTTGTTCAACCCCAAAGTTGTACTGTGGGAAAGATTAAAAAGCATAGGAACCCCCACCACTAACTACCCCATCAATGCCCAACCACACCTGGGCAGCTTGTGACCCAAGCAGGACAAAGGTTCACCTCCCACCTGGCACAGTCGAATAGGACCTAATGATCCAAGAGCTTTTTTTCTCACACAGAACAAATGCATCTTAAATATCCCTGGGCTATGTGTCTACTACTGCCACTTCCAATTTTACTTCACAGCTACATCGGAAAATTTTAAACCCTCTTCAATTTAGGCTGCTTTTATTTGTATTCAGGCTAAGATAGAGTGTGTGCCAGGGGACAACTTGACCATTAAAAAAAGATTCTATTTGACTACATATATTTTTATCAATTTGGGAACACAATCAAAGCAGGCATTTTCACTTAAAAGCTTGGAAATAAAGCTGATATTATCTGGTTGGGGGAGGGCTGGGGAAATCACTAGAGGAAAAAAAAGAAACCCTTTTGTGTATCCAATTTCACATCGCTGTTGTCATGTACAGGATGTATATTCAAATGTGTTTGCATATTTCTAAACTGATCATACATCAAAATTAGAGCCATATTGTTCCTTTTACAGTGAAACTGTTTATATAGGAAATATCGTACCAAACATTCCCTGCCTCCACCCTGGTTGTGACTGATTGCAGAGCTAGATAAAAGATCTTATGTCCACAAACACCACAAAAGTCTATATGCATGCAAGAATCAAAAGAGGTGTGATTTTAACATAAACACTATTATCAACCAAAAAAAAAAAAGAAGAAGGAGAAAAGAAAGATCACTGAGTTTATGCAAATTCAGAGAAAGCAAAAAGCATATACTTACACACTGATAGGTTGAAAATTAGGGGTTGGGTAGATAACAGAATTCAGTTTGGTGCGGTTCAAAACAGCCCTTGAATGCCATTTTATACCCATGTGACCAACTGAATCAGAGTCATTTACAAGAGACAGATATGACCCACTAAAGGGAATCCATTTCCTAATTCACTATGGGAAACAGTAATTTAAAACTGGCCACTTGGTTCTTCAGTGTATTTCTGGAAGAGTTGGGCTGATTTCAATAAATTCAGTTAAGTCTTCCCTCCTCCACACTCAGTCTTTTTTTTTTTTTTATTCTTGCACAAAAGCCTGGTCCAAGTACAAACTGAAGCAGGAAGTTGACAATTATCTTATAAATCTGGGTCATGTTGTTAGGTCAACAGATTGTAGATTTGATGGAGCTTAAAGGAATAGTAGATAATTCTACACCACAACTTTCAAACTTGAATTTTTTTTGCTAAGGAAATCATACATAGAACTTGGATATGTAAATGAGGTTGTATAAGTATTTCACTATATAAGTTGGTTAAAGCAAATGGAGGGAAGAAAGACAGGTGGTAGCATGGCTGTCAAAAGTTTAAGAGATGGGGCTGGAGCGGTGCCTCGCTGGTTACGGCGCTTGCCCGGCATGCACAAGCACACGGGTTCAAACCGCAGCACCCACGTAAACAACTAAATGTCAGAGCAGCGAAAGCCATGTGAAAAACTCAATAAAAATTGATCCTGTCTCTCTCTCTTTCTCTCTCACTGTCCTTCTCTCTTAAAAAAAGAAAAATTTAAGAGATGGAGAGTAGGAAGGTGGAGAAATGTGGGAATCCAAAGAAGGAAATGAGTACTTCTAGTTGAGCTCATCCCGAAAAACACCATGATCCTGATAGTAAAGATGAAATTTGAATATTCTTTTCTGTTGTCCTTCATTCTTCCTCATCAAAACTAGAGGTTGGAACTGTGATCTTCTGTGAACTCCATCTGAAGAGTGACACCTGGGAATTTTCCCAACATGATGAGGTTGTCACTCCCTCAAAAAATCCATTCTGCCAGTGGAATCCCTGGCAGCTATTGCTGACCAACTAGCAAACCTCTTTCCACTTCTTCTGAATACAACCCCATTTCCCAGACTCATTTGCATCACAGACAGCATGTGACTGAATTCTAGTAACGATCCGTGGAAGGGAGTGATATATTCTAGGCTCAAACTTTAAACCAAATCTTCCTTTTGATTCCCTCTTGCTCCTCTCTTTTGCCTGCTATATACTGATGCCCAGCATGGTGTGAACTGAGAAGGGACGCATGAGGATGACAGAGGCTCTGTTCATCTGGGTACCTGAATGACTCTATGAATAGCCGCTCCCCACCACCATTATAAGTGAGAAATATATGCATTAGATTTCATATGTGTAAGAGGTAAAATTTGTGGTATTAAACCTCTGTACTTTAGGTTTTGTCACAGCAGCTCTGAAATTCTCATACAGACCTCATTCCATATTAAAGCCAACTCACCTTTCAATTTTTCAAAGAACCTTTCATTTTTCCTGGGTATTTTCCGTACAGCTCTAAGCTTTCTACTTTGCAAATTGTATAATCTCAGGAGAAAAGCTGTTAATAAGGTATAATCCATGTCTCTTTGGAGAAACAGATCATATTTCCATATAGGTGTTTGACTGAAACTCCCCTGGGTCCCTTTTTCTTTACAAATCAATAGCATAAAATAGGCGTGGGCCAAGTCCCTTCGTAGCATGAGGCACGTGCTTCTGTGATACATAACCAAATGGTCAGTGGAAGTAGGCGTTGGTCTTGCAAAAGTTACCAGCTTCAGAGTCAGGAGACCATATTGCGGTGCCTGACCTCAGTCTCCTCATTTGTAAAATAAGGAATCTAGTTACAGATACCTACTTTGCAGATGGTGTTTATTCATTCAACCACCATTAATGAGGCACCAATTAGGTTGCAGTGCTATAATGAAATAAGCATTTATATCTTGAGGTGCATTGTAAGCCAACAAAGGTTGATGATAATGTTTATGTATCTCTGGTTCCTGCCAGTGTGTGCCTGTGTTTGGAACCACTAAGAGAGCCATGAATATGCAGTATCATTCTATCCAAAGGATTCACCTGGATCTTGGAAACTTCAGGAAATTGGTCCCCTTTGCCATTTCCTCAACAAAGAAATGCCAGGTTTTATTGCCTACATTACCCTTCATGGTTACCAGCATCACCAACACTAGGACTCTTCCTTCCTCTTTTTCAGACTTAAACACCTCAGCTGCATCAACTAGGCAGGGTTCAAAATTTCCAACAACAGTGGGCAGGGAACACCCTCCCACTCTGCAGTGTCACACCAAACCGCCTTCGAGGTCCGTGTTTCAGTCACCAAAACAACTCCACCAATATTAAGCTGGCAGATATCCTTTCTACAATTCTCACTAAATTTTGAGGTCATTGGGAAACCTGAAGCCATAGTGCTTCACTCTGAGATGACCACCTGCCAGGGCCACCATGGCCATTGTCAAAGACAGCCACCATCTTATCCCACCTCAGACTAAGGATCAGTGAGATCGGGGAAGGACAAGAGGAGGGTGGGGCTGGCAGGCTGGTTGGTGTTTTGTTCATTTTTTTTTCTCTTCCAGAGAATATTTTAGTTTCAGGAAGGGTTCCACAATGAAATGATTACATGAAGGTTCGTAAACCTATGAAACAAGTGTCCTGAGGCAAATGACAAACCTCAATGTTCTCAACTGTAAGATGTGAGTTATAAGTTATAATATGTGTTTTTTCTGCCACACATGGATTGTTATGAAACACCAGTGGAGTCACTTCCACCATGGATGCATACAGGAGGTATTCTCATTATATTTATAATTTTCACTATTATTATCTTTATAACTATGTTGCTGAAGACCAGCAACCAAAAGCTCTAGCTTAAAATCATCGTTAGCAGGACACCCACATTGGATCTTAAGACTATATTATTTCAGATTTAAAATATTAAGGATCCCTTTGACATGATGGCCTTGAATAATAGGAAAGTCTCAGAAATCCAGACACTGCAAATTCAAAATTTATCACTCCTTAGAGGGAGCTAAACTGAAATGTGCCTTTGTATCAATTATGAAATAAGGACTTAATATATAAACAATGCTTCAAGGGGAGTATTGACCCTACTTTTGAATATGTCTTCAAAGCATTTTGCTTGGAACTTTAAAAAAGATTTTCAAAGCAACCTTTTCCTATAAATAAGTGATAATACAGCAATTCTGAAATATTCTTACCTCTTTGTTATGGAAGTCCCAAAAGAGCCTATTCATGAAGATTTTCTTAACTGAGTTTTCTTAATTAAAAATGCATTTGCTTAAAATACTGTACAACCTTATACCATGAATTAAAAATACCTTTCATTGAGTGTTCACAGATATCAGGCCACTGTTTTAAGCATGTTCACACACGACATTTTGCTTACCCTTATGATAACTCCATGATGCATTATAGAGGCAATTATTATTTTTTTACCCACAGAAAGGCCAGGCTTAGAGACTTTAAATAACTTCTCCAGGGACCTAAAGCTAGAAAGTGATAGGGCAGGAATACAAACCAAGAATTATCTGATTTTAAAGCTCTTTCTCCTAACCATTTTCCTACTTTGTCTCTTTTAAGATATCCTTTTTTCCAGTCAACTTAACTTAGTAGGAATTTTGCTGTCATGAAATATGCTAAAAAAATGTCCATCTTCACATCATCAGCTGGCATGTCCCTAAAAGGCAGGACCACCCTTAACTCAACCTTCAAGTGATTTCAGTCTGGCTGGGAACTATCATCTGTAGATGCCACAGGGAGTTTGATATTCATGATGACTTCAAAGTTCCCTTCATTCTCAGGGAACTGATAAGTTTAATAAATGACCTGTGTGACCTGATTAAGGTCACAAAATCACCCAGCAAATGGAAGGTGGACATGGGAAGGTTCACTCAGAGAACCATTTGGCTTTTACCATTTTCCCTTTGATTCACTACTGATACAGACAGTTCATGCAGCAACCCTGGCACTTAGTGGAAGGATGAAGGACAAGAAGCATTAGTCCTTCTTAATCCCTCCCAAGAAAGAAAAGGGAACCAGCTGGAAAGGGCAGTGCAGTTGTTTCACTGTAATTTAGGCCTTAGAGGGAGCTGGCCCCAAAGCCAAGAATGTGCAACCCTATCCGTGGCTGATTTTCTTGCTAAAGAGAAAGTCTTTGGAACGTAAACTTCAACCAAGAATTGAATTTTCCTTACCATGTCAACAATTACTTTGTTATTAAAGAAAAAAATCTGGGTGGGAGATGGCAGATGGACGCATCTGACAAGGAGCTGGGAGGAGGGAGCAGTGTTCCAGGTAATGGAGAAATTGTTCAAGGACGAATTGTGTATGAAAATATGAACCCTATAAATCTGCCAGAACCAACAGGGTTGAAGACGAATCATTTACAGAAATGTGTCTCTCCCTAGCAAAGCTAATCACAGGTTTAATTTAGTACATGCCTAGTTTCTGCTGGGTTTCAGATCTTTTTTCAAGGAAGGCATGAACAACAAAGAAGTAAATTAATATCAGTCCCTTCCTTGTCTTGTTAATAACCTGTAACTATACCTTCTGGTATATCTAGAGCTTTGATTTAAAATATGAAAGTCTACGCCGTCATCCAGACCAGTGACCATATCAAGGTCGTGGCACTAGAATATTGGCCAAGGAGCAAGACAGTCAACTTTTCTCTTCCCAGTGCCACCATGGAGTTTCTTGTTCTTATTGGCCTGACTGAAAGAGATGGAGGAGCGATACATTATTTATGCAATTGAGAATGGCCTAACTTGTGCATTCAAATAACTAAGATATAAGTCATATTAGGGCAGGAATTTTTTTCTTGTTCATGCTCAATGCCCAATGCCTGTACCATGACTAATTCATAGTAAAAGGTCAATCATTATTTGTCCCATCCATCCATTCATTCATCCTGAAAGATTACTGATGATAAGCTTGGATTTTTTTTTCTTCCATGGAATTACAAGTGGTACTCATTATCTCATGCAATGCAATGTTTTCTCTGGGACCTAAATCACTGATATCCCTCCATATTACATTAAGTTCTGGTTCCAATTTGGGACCAGGAGTTCAACTCTGGGAGTATCTTGCACGAATGAACAATTTCACTTAATTTTCAAATCTTCCTCTACCAATGTAGTATTGCAGTGGTCCACTTCCTTAACGTTTTGCTTTCACCAACTTGGATAATAGAGATTATAGACAATTAAACAAAGATCTGTGCTCAGAATTTTTGCTCTCTAGATTATCCAGATTCCAGTTTCATCCCATCATACTTTTCTAAAAATGAGTGATCTGTCAGTTTTTCATAGGAGGTTTTAGAAGAGAGTCTTCAGTATGGCCTTGATTAAGTCATTTCTTTTGTCTGAGTCTCCATTTCCCACCTAGGATAAAACACAGCCTAGA
>PVKS010010694.1:0-41898 GCA_004027875.1 Aplodontia rufa
TAAAAAAACAAAACAATAAAACAATACAGCTATTTACATAGATTTATATGAAATGAAATATTACAAGTAATTTAGAGATGATTTGTGGTATATGAGAGGATGTGCCTAGGTTATATGAAAATACTACACCATTTTATACTTGAGACCTGAGCATTCAAAGATTTTGATATGGGGTGGTGGCTGGAACTAATTCCCTGAGGATACCAGGGGATAATGTAATTCCAAAGGAGGGCTGTGAATTATAAGCAAGTCAGTCCTGCTCAAAAAGCCCAGCACAGGGGACTGGAGCGGTGGCTCAGCGGTTACAGCACTTGCCTGGCATGTGTGAGGATGTGAGTTTGGACCCCAGCACCATACACACAATGAAGTGTGGGAGCAACGAAAGCCACATGGAAAACATAAAATTGATTCTCTCTCTGTCTCTCTCTCTCCCCATCTCTTTAAAAAAAAAAATTAAAAAAAAAAAAAAACCCAGCACAGATCACCAAGTCATCACCCCAGTCTACCCTTCCAGGTCACTTTGTTATTGTCCCTTAAATCAACCTTATCTGCTAGTCCAACTTCCCCGTTCCCTAAACATACTTGCTACCTTCTGGCATCTGAGGTCCTCGTCCTAGAACTCTCTTCTTACCATCTCTGCCTATTAAAACTTACCCCCCGCCATTTCATTTGCTCGTCTGCTAGCTTTCACTTTATTAGTCAGTTCTCTAACTTGAATGTCACCGCCTCCATGATGCCTCTCCTCTCCAGCTCAGAAACTCTGCCCTGACTGCTCAGACTCCAGACTACAACACTCAACTACAAGAATGATGACAGCCATGGTAATGACAATGACAAAAATAGCAAGTTAAACAGAAAATCCTGTGTGCCAGGCACCAGGCTGAGAATCAGCTGCTCAAGGTCACACAGCTGAGCAGGGTGGAGGCAGGCCACTTTGCTCCCTCATAGACACTCAATCATTTTCTAATGAGCCCCTCAGCACAGTTTTGATTACTGTCCTTTATACTTAAACGGAAAGCACCTGGAGTCACGCATTTTTCAACGCTTCCTGTCATATACATGCTCAGTAAAGACATATTTTGTGAATGAGTGCTTTAAACTGATAAAGTACTGAGAGTATATCCACTATGGGGGGTTAATTCAGCCTAATAGTGTTAATTCAGCTCAATTAATAGTAGTGAATGAGTTTTTTTTTAATGTGTCACTGTCACTTCAGTGATACTGCCCAGGAGAACTCATAAAATTAACTTTGTGAGTCCAGCTGTACAAGAGCATCAGACTAGGTAAAGTCAGCTCTCCAATGATGTGCTAAAAAAGAAAGCAATAAAGAGACTGATTAAAAATGAAAGCTCTGGCTCATAGGGAGTATTTAGAGTCAACGAATAGTCCCTGATGATGTTCACTCTCTCTTCCTTTGTGTCTGTTCAAAAGCTCCACTCGGCCACTCCCAACACCTGACAACAGGAAGCCGACAAGAGATGGAACAGAACACAAATCACAGAGATGACTGCAATTCAATCAGCATGTATTTGATTTAGTTAATACTTATTTGCACAGGAACCTGGACACGTAGAGGACACAAGGAGAGTTTGCAGCCTGATTAAGGAGCTTAAAGACACTGGCAGCAAGGGGTCTAAAGGGGGCTGGGGAATGGTCTATTAAGTGACCAGAGTGGACCCGAATCTGCCTTGCATCATGGTAGCATTTAGGTGGCCACCTCCTCCCCTTGTGTGCTGCCCCACAAGGAAGCCAGCGCTCTGATGCAGGGCAGCCTTCCTTGGCAACATGAGATTGGCCGCCACACTATGTCCTCAAGAGTTTCCTGCCCTTCTTCAAATTCATATTCGTTTGTTTCTGTGGTTGATTTGGTGTGTCTCTAGACTAAATCCATCTCCTTTAGATTTGCAAGTCAATACTGCGCCTAACATACAGTACACACTCAAAAAAAAGTGATAGATGGGGGAAAGAGGGCATTTCTGTGAGAAGAATCACGACACAGTCACAGAATACTGATCAACTATCCAAAGAGACAGAGAGAGGTGGCAGAGTGCAGTGGTTAGGTACCCAGGTCTAGAGTCAACCTGCCTGGATTCAAATGCAGGCTCATTCTCTGCTGAGTAGCATGACATTAATTCTCTATGCATCCGTTTCCTTATGTGTGAAGTGGGAATATAACTAACTATATCATAAAGTCATTTGTAGGGAAGATCAAATGAATTAAAAGTACATGTCAGGGCTGGAGCGTGGCTCAGCGGTTACGGCGCTTGCCCCGCATGCGCAGGTATATGAGTTCGAACCCCAGCACCCACATACACAGCGAAGTCTCAGAGCAACGAAGGCCACATGAAAAACTGGATAAAACTGTTTCTCTCTCTCTCTCTCTCATTGTCCCTCTTTTTGTTCTTTTAAAGTACACATCGAGCGCTTAGCACTGTATCCAGCACACAGCTCTTCTATGGCACTGGAACACAGAAAGATAAAGTTTGGTCCCAAATTTTTTTTATCCTTCTCACCACCTATAGCCATGTGAATCCGGATCTACCTACTTCTCACACTGAGCCCTAACAGCTGCCACCCCATCAAAACAAGACGTGATAAACACCCCTCATGACTGTTATGCAACCAAATCATAACATTGAGACCACCATTTAGTAAAAACCTCTGATTTTGAAGTACAGACATTAATCCTACTCCATTTGGCCTCTGAACAGTCCAACTCTCCTGGCACCTTAGTATCAACAACTATAAAATAAATGCCACAGGCCGCTGCTTAATCAAATCCACTGTCAAAATATCAGAAGATCCCTGAGGTGGCCCATGTGTCTTCAATGAAGTACATGTAAAAAGCAGAGAACTGATATTACTAGAACTGTGTCATATTTTTCATATTTGACCTTCTCATGAACAAAAGAATAAGATTACCAAATTCAGAAAGGAAGGTAATTACCAGTTACCTGCAAAGAATAAACCACAGAAGGCCATGGAAACAGACTCTGAGGCAAGAACACTGCAAAGAGCTGAAAAATAAAACTGCTAAAGTCTCTTCCTTGGCCCCCAAGACTTGGTTCTTAGACTTCTTAAATGTCAGGGCATTTAATTTATAAACTGTTTTTTCCTGAAGACAGCATTAAGTCTTCGTTGTCATACATAAGCACAAACAAAATGTTTACTATTTTGTTATGTTTAGCAACATTTTCTTCTTAGTCACTTCCTCCCATTATATTCAGTGACTAAGAAAACAATATCTGCAATCAACTTTATACTCTTAAAGTATAGGAAAAAGTCATAGATTTCTGAAATGTGCAATTGATTGAACCTTTGTTCTAATTGCTTACATAACAGAAATACTCGGTGTTGAACAATCGTTTACAAATTCATCCGGTTATAAATCAGAAATGCAACTGTAGGATTTAAATAACCTGTATTCTAGTCATTCTATTTTAAATCAAACATGCTAAATAATTTAATTAAAACCAAACAAAGGGCTGGAGCAATAGCTCAGCAGTTGGAACACTTGCCTGGCATGCGTGAGGACCTGGGTTTAAGCCCCAGCCCCACGTACACAACTGTCACAGAAACAAAAACCAGATGAAAAAATAAATTAAAAAATCGATTCTCTTTTTCTCTCTCACTATTTAAAAAAAAAAAGATTAAAAAAACAGTAAGAATGAATACAATTTGTCCCATTATCAAACTTGAAAATAAAGTTAGACATTCTTCCTGTCCTTCAAGTTTATAACAAATCACAGGTTATGAGGTCAACAAAGTATAGGACAATGTATGTATTTAGCAAATATGGTGGCAAGGTTAATTACACAAGGCAGAATCTGACCTCAGCTTCATCCATCACTTATTTCGATGCTAAAAATACTGAATTTGACATCTTTCTGAAAACAAGATCCAGAAGTGATTATGCTTTTTGTTTGTAGCAATGTTTTCTCTGAAATACTCTTACATGACATTTCTTTACATTTTAACCTTAAGTTGAGACTTAATATACAGACAACAAACAGCTGACTTTATTCTATTTGTTTGAGAATTCATTTGAAATAAAAATACCCTCTCCAGCCTCTCACACAGGTAATCAGAGTGACACCAGTAGGAGCTCTTTGAAGGGCAATTTAGGAGAACTGCAGACAACATTAGCCATGTGCAGCTTCCCATCTAATTTGATGGGAACCAGAATTTTCATAATCATCCTGAAAAGATGTCTCTCCAGAACTGACAGATCCAGCCAGGACAAATACACACCTCTTGCTAGCATCGTCTCAATGACAGTGGCCTCCTTCTGCCTGAGTCAAGCTCAGGTTCAACACAGACATCGCTGACTGGCAGCATCCTGTCAACCGCTCACTAAACACACCATGGATGCACCGAGCCAGTGGTCCCAGCACACGGAAGTGTATGCAGACCTGTGAAGGAGGCAAAGTAGAAAACATCTCAAGAAGACCCAAGTCCCTAATCTCCTGCAAGTGAGCACAAGGCTGCTATTACAAAATACAGGTAAACAGAAGCCATCGTGTCATTGATCATTCATCCTCAGAAGGAAGTCTCTGTATAAAACACAAAAACTGACTCCCTCCAGAATATCACTTGAATAATCACACTCACACACTGAATGGTTTCATGGTAAAAAGCCCTGGTGCTGAGTTTCACTGTTTCCTTCTGGTTACAGTATAAGTTTTATTTTGTAAAACTTTTCAAATCAAGTACTTTATTTAAGTGAGAAAAAATGTGTCTTTAAACCAAAGATTGAATTTGATCATGTTTAAAAGGCAAAGAACCATAACTTTATTTATGATAAAGATGCCCATGACAGATCCACTATAAAAGATGATGAGTTAATGCTTGAATCACCTTAACACCTATTATCAATTAGGAAAAGTCCTTAACTTGCAAACGAGTTGTAATCTAAACATTTGTCAGAGTAAGGCTAATATTTCAAAATCTAGAAATATACTACCAGAAGACAAAATTTTAAGATTGTTAGTTTCCTAAAATAGTCCAAAAATGATAATATGCTCCACACACTGTCACTAGAATAATGTATTTAAAATAAAATGTAGTAGAAAACATTATTTTGAAAACTACATACTAAAAACTAAAATAACTAAAGTATGTTGGCTTTTTAAATCCTCTCCCCTAAATGCTAATACCAGAGCAAAGATTAGATTAGAGAACCATAGGAAGACCAATGAATATTCTTCCAGTGACTAAGTGGAACCCTGAATTATTTCAGATGTCTTAATCGGTACTTTATTATCTCTAGTCCCATTTCAAAACGCATCACTTTCCTCTATATTTGGCATTATGTTTAGGAATTATTTCAAATCTGAGGCAGAATAAATATAAGAGAAAAAAGATTTTCTTGCCTTAAGGGAAGATATTGGAGAAAAAAGGGAACAAGAAAAGTGAAATTTTTCTGGGCCTACATGGAGGAAGACTACTGAACAGGAAAGGACACAGCGTGGACAGGTTGTCTCCCATCACTTATGGCAACTTAGGGCCACCTACGATGTCCTAGAAGAAGGGACAGAGGCAGCCCAGGCAACCCAATGTATTTATTCTACTAACCAGAGCATGTTCTGAGGGACATAAAGTAAAATTATTTTAAAACTTATAATTTTTAAAACCCAGCTGGAGTGGTGGCTCAGAGGCTACAGCGCTTGCCTGGAATGCGCCTGGAATGCGCAAGTACACGGGTTCAAACCCCAGCACCACGTACACAACGAAGTGTCAAAGCAAAGAAAGTCACATACAAAACTAAAGTAAAATAAAATTGATTGTCCTTCTCTCTCTCTCAAAAAAAATTTTTTTAAACCTTTTCAAACATATTCATCTTATTATTTTTGAAATTTTAAGAAGTCTGTAAAATACACAAACTTAAAGCCACACTGCACACGAACTAAATCTCAGGTCTAGAAGCCCATAGTAACCTATAAACAACTATTCTTTGAACCTACTCAAGAACAGAACACTAGCAGTGAGCACAAACAAGGAACTGGTTGTTCTCCTCTGTTATTTACAAAAGAGTTGTTGCTTAGAGAATACAGGAG
The DNA here is from genome assembly GCA_004027875.1 of Aplodontia rufa. Taxonomy (NCBI): domain Eukaryota; kingdom Metazoa; phylum Chordata; class Mammalia; order Rodentia; family Aplodontiidae; genus Aplodontia; species Aplodontia rufa. The sequence goes on from PVKS010010694.1 coordinate 6,057, forward strand.
AAGCAAGAACTTCGCCCAGCAGTTCAGGTGTTTGCTGAAAGGACTCTGACGATTTTTCTGTGCATTAGCCCGAACAGTTCAAACAAATGCCACCTGACAGGATTGTCCTTCAAGAAGATAACAGAATTAATTGTCCTTAAATGTGCAAAGATTTCTTAAGTAACCATGTTCCCTAAATACCTTAGCTTACTAATTTCCACAAACAGCAGAACTGAAACAAAGTGAAGGCAACTCTAACTTAGATAGAAATCACTTTACCAACCAATGGATCTACTGCACACATACCCAGAATAACATACACGAACTGCATGCACTCCCCCACAGCCATCAGGAATTTCTCTCCCCTTCTGGTCTCCATGGGGAGACCTCACTCCTTTCAGAAAACAAACCCCTTCATCCCTGGTCAGTAATTCTCACCTGCACCTTTTGATAAGTAGCAAGACTTGCACCACAGACTTGCTAGCAGTGAGGAAAAGCAGAAAGCAAAAGAAAAGCAGAGAACTCTTCACAGTTCTACACACAGATGGTTCATTTCTTCATTCAGCAAAGTTACTGATATCAGGCATCACTGATGATAAAACAAAGAATAACAGAAGTATGTTCCTGACCTCATGGATCATCCCTTGAGTATTTCCTGTCTCCCAGTCCATGGGGTCTCAATTCTAAGTACTCCTCAGGGGAGGGGGGGAACCTTTAAACTGTTTTAAGATCTAGATATCTTGACCTCTCCTCCCCAAGACTCAAGTTTACCAAATATGAGGTGTAGTCCACAGATATTTCTGAGATATAATTATAGTAGAGGATCACTGTGGTGTTATCCTTACATAAGTTAAAAGGCTAAATATCACAGAACTTAAAAAAAAAATCTTCCCTTAGCTTCAAGAGACAATTGAAAGATGGTTGTGTTGAATGTACAAAAAAGAAAAAAGAGAGAGAAATAGAGTTGAACTGGGCACAGTGGCACAAGCCTGTAATCCCAATGACTCAGGAGACTGAGGCAGGAGGAGCCTCAACAAGTTCAAGAACAGCCTCAGCAACTTAGTGAGAGCCTGTCTCAAAAGTAACAAGAGCTGGGGATACAGCTCAGTGGTAAAGTGGCCTTAGGTTCAATCCCTAGTATCAAAGAAAAAGAGAGAGAGAGAGAGAGAGAGAGAGAGAAACAGAGAGTTGATATAAGAAGGAAGGTCTACACTCTTGATGAAATTCCAAGACAATATCAACAGGCCTTGCTTATGTCCTTTACAACCCCAGGAACGAATCCGCCTCTTTGTTCACATGTCAATATATAGGCAATGAGTTATATTTTAGGGACATAAACATGAGGTCAACAGGTAAAGCAGAACATCTGAACAATCAAACCATCATGGCATCGTAGTACCACAAGAAAAAAACTGAATCATGGAGGTAACTATCATGAACCACTTCAAGCAGAGGTCTAAAAGGTAAGTTCAACAAGTCTTTCTAAGTATAAATCAGAGCATTCCAACTCCCTGATACCTTCCCAGGTTATGGAGAATAAAATCAAAATTCACCCTCACACACCCAGCCAGCAGAGCTCAGCCCTCATCCCCGTGCGCTCCTGACTCACTGTGCTCCAGCTACATGGGTCTTTCCTTGGTTCCTCGGTCACCCAGCTCATTCCACCCTAAAGCCTTGTTCCGCTGTATCATTTTACCTGTCAAAACCTCAAAGAGAGCTTCCCTGAATCTGAAGTAGCCAAGCAGTCAACAGCACATCTCCACTAGCTGTCACTGGCCTCTTCTTTCCTTGCTTGCTTCCTCCAGCAAGTTATAACTCTGTGAGGACAGGGATTCTCTCCTTCTTGCTCAGTGCTATGTATGTGGAGCCCAGCAGAATATATGGAACAGGTGCTCAATAAATATTTGTTCTAGGAAAGAATGAACAAATGAACCAGACAGAAGAGGAAAGGGAAAGATGATTTTCCATGAAAATTAATGAAGAGTCTCATGGAGCAGGGAAGACTATATAGCAGCCCTCTACTTTTCTCTTCTAACTAAGCTACCAGGAGATTCATTATTAAGTTTTAAGCTTGAGTAAGACAGAGACGATTATGAGCCATCAAAATACTCCAACTATTATAATACTGTTATTCTATACATTAACTGATTAAGGAGGAGGAGGAAAGAAAACAAAGCAACAGGAGAGAAGCGGACAGAACAGAAGAAGGAGAAAGCTGCGGAAAAACACCAGGTAGAAAATGCAAATGGAGTGGGAGAGACACACAGAGAGGACAAGGGGTGGCAGACGAGAGAGAGGCACTGGTCACCTCACACTACTGTGTTCGCTGGGCTATGGGTATCTTAAGTAATTTGCCACTGCTAAGGTGAAAGGTGAGGACTGGAATGCCAACAATAGAGGGTGCTTGTCCCTCCCAGTTCTGCCTCCAATCAGTCTCCTGGTACTGGAGAAATGCCTCATTAAGTTTTAGTGAGGGTAAAGATTGGAGGAAGCAGGGAGCCTCTCTAAGCTGTCTGCTTCTGTAAATCTGTAAAGAAAACTTGTATTCAGATCCCCTAGAGCAATTCTTTAGAGGGGAAATTAACCTCTGTATTTTTAGACTGGACAAAGTAAATGTCACAGACCTTCCAAAAGCAAAAGCATCCTGAAGCTTTTGTACTTAACCTGAGATCTAGGTCATCCTAGGATGTTAAAAAAAAAAAAAAAAGTAACATGGAGTTAATAAGGGAATCCTGTGGTACAACATTCTTGGTAAATCTCAAAATTTTTAATTATAATAGAAAGATTTTAATCAACAACTTAAATCTGGTTTCCTCTTCTTTAAATTCAGAAGTAAAATATTTTTATTCATCAATATATATATAAAAAATCTAATACTCAATTTTTCTATCTATTTGCTAATCATAGCACCAATCCAATGCTGGGATATCCTAAAAACTTTCTCTCTTCTTTTTAAAATTAGTACATCTGACTTAGAGGCAGGGAGAAAAAAAAGTGATTTTAGAAACTTTCAAAATTTTAACCCCATTTCATCACTATTTCCATTGTATTTTATAGATGTATCTCTGGGGGGAAAAAAACCATACACACACACACAAATTTAAAAGTTGGCTCTGGATAAAACATGTAGCTTGCTGCCGAAACTTACAGACTCTGGGAATTTTCTCAAAAGTTCACTCATTTCTGAAGATAACATAAACACTTTACCACATTCAAAATAATGGGATTTCAGGTATCCCAATTCTAAGATAGACAATAATACCCTATAATGCTATTAACATATGCCTAAATTCTGCATGCAGGAAGGCTCCATTCCCACACTCTTAACAAGCAGCTGATCTCAAATCAAAACTGAAGCTAGGAACTAGGTGATATTAGTCTTGGGCAAGACCCTGGGATAAAAGTACAGTGGTCGGGGCTGGAGCGTGGCTCGGCGGTTATGGTGCTTGTCAGGCATGTGCAAATACACGAGTTCAAACCCCAGCACCATGTACACAACGAAGTGCCCAAGGAATGAAAGTCACATGAAAAACAAAATAAAAATTGCTTCTCTGTTTCTCTCTCTCTCTCTCTCTCTCTCTCACTGTCCCCTCTTTAAAAAAAAAAAAAAAAAGAGTACAGTGGTCCCCTCTTCCACACAGGGGATATATTCCATGACCCCTAGGGAATGACTGAAACCTTGCACAGGATTGAGCACTGCATGTACTGAGCTTTTTTCCTATACCTATACACAGTTATGATAAAGTTTAATTTATAAAGTAGGCCCAGTAAGAGCAACAACAAAACTTAATTAAAATAGAACAATTATAACAATAAACTATAATAAAAGTTATGTGACTATAGTCTCTCTCTCAAAATATTATATTGTACTCACGCTTCTTATTATGATGATGTGCAATACAAAGCCTATGTGAGATGAAGTGAGGTGAATGATGTAGGCACTGTGTCATGGCATTAAGCTTCCAGGTAAGGGACACATGAACAAACACAATCCTGGAGATCTGAGAAGCAAGACAGCTAGTGACTAGCAGGAGAGCAGCATACACACCACATACACCGTGCATGTGCCAGAAATACTATACTCCAGTACAGTGAATTCCCTGGGATGATTATCTCAGGTGGGATGGACTCAGGTGGTACAAAATTTCATGACACTACTGAGAATGGTGCACAGTTTAAACCTTACAAACGTTTTATTTCTGGAATTTTTCACTTAACATTTTCAGACCACAATTAACTGGGGGTAACTGAACTGAAAAAAGTAAAATCATGGATAAAGAGGAATACTGCAATGTGAGGAAGATCCTGAGCATGGGATCCGCCTGCCTCACGTCTTCCATGCCGTTCACGCAAGATCAGGTACCACTGGGAATCTGGATTCTCTCCAGTGAGGTTTCCTACCTCGCTCATTCCTTTATTCATTAAATTAGCAGTATGTTGGGGACTGGGGATACAGATATGCATCATTTTTATTCAAGGAGCTCATTCTAGTAGGGGAGAGATTACCAAGCAAGTAACTGCAAGGAATGCATTGTGCTGGATTATAGTATGCACCACTAATTATGAGGCAAGGTGAGAAAAGCTATAATCAAGCCTTGTTCTGGGTCAAGTAGTAAGGAAATGATGAGGTGAACATCCGCAGGAAAGAAGTGAGGGTAGGCAAACAAAAAAACATCAAGAAAAGTTTACCTGGGAGGATTTCTTTTTTTTTTTTTAATTGAATAAGATATTTCCCAAAGTAGGCCCACTGAATGACTCATACACCCACTCTTGAAAAAAATTATAAGTCTGATTCATCCCACGGTATGTACATTCACATGGAAAGCCTTGCCTATCTGCTCGTTAGCTTGAAATCGTAACCACAAATGTTACTCCCTATTAAGTAATTCTGTGAGGTACTGTAGCAACTCAAGTATTTTTTCAAGGTTATGCTTTCCCAGCACTGCTATTTACTTTTATTAGCCATGACTTTGCTCTCTAACTGGCTTTTTCCTTTATGAAAATTCAAAATCCCTACAAGAATCTGTCATGAGAAGCCTGGGGAAAGATAGGCACAGGAAAAAGCAAGGCCAAGGCAGAGAAGCAACAAGAAAGAAAATTAAGACTCAGAGACAGAGTGGCACTAACAGGGGAGCCCAACAGTTCATAGGGACACACCAGGTAAGTTCATTAGCATGACAACCACATTTTGAGCACTGAAAATTTGAGGAATAACTGAACAAATAGCAACCTCACAGTATTTGCTCTTCATTTATCTAAATAAAATTTCAGAAAGTACATTTGGAGGGGGTTCTTAATGATTTATTTCACTTCCCACAATGAAAGAAAGGATATAAGTTTACTCATTATATCAAACAAAAAAATCTTGAAATAAAATTTATATAGATTAGAATTGCAAAATCAAAAATCCCTTATAAGCCTAAGATATAACATTAGGTATTGTGAAATGAATAGGGGACAACATGTAATTCATTGGCACAAACTTAGAAACTGAGCCCAATGAGACACTAATATGAGAGACCCAGTAAGACAGGCTCAGGCTGGCTTCCCAGGGACCCCAGTGCTGAGCCAAGTATAGGCTTTTCCCATTCAAGAATTCAAGACTGTCAGTTCCCAACTGACTAAATGCATATTCTTTGGCTATCAGGAGGAAGGGAAGAGCAATAAGAAAAGTTTTAGTGTAACACAGTGATTCAAATGAGACTGAGATATGAAAAGATAAATTCTACTATCAAGCATCAACTGAATTAAAAACTACCAGGAGCCATTTACACATTTTGATGTTTAGAGATAGGAGCCTCAGGGGAGTCCAGAACACTTTCAGTTTTTCTTAAGCTATTCCTGTTAACCACAGACCAACCTAGATGGTCACACAATTGCCCGTGCATTGTGTATCAAAATCAGTGCCCTAAAAAACATGTAGATACCTTTTGGATCTACGCATAACAAGTAGATTCTCCAATTGCTATGTTTTGTAAATTACAGATCCTAACTGATTAGTGAGTAGCAAAATTAATTTAATGAATAAAGAATTTAAAAGCAGAACATAAGAGACATTATGAGTATGCTTCACACATTGTAAAGTAAGCACGGTCTCATGAACCTTTCATTTCAATGACACATGTGAAAGGGGCATGTGTGATGTAAAATGTTTCTTATGGTACATTGTGAAGAAAAAAAAATCTTGGAAAACTATCCTGAGAGATAACCAGCCCAATCCATGGCATTCCTGATTCTCCTATTTCCCCATCCCTCCTTACACTGAGACCTACCCTAACATCTACCAACATTCCCAAAGCCAGTATGAGAAGCGCTGCCTTTGCACCTGGTTGATACCCAAAGGTGTGAGCCCCACTAGCCAGAATCAAAGCTCAGATGCTCCCCGGAAGAGAAACACGCCACTAGAGCATTTGGAACACTACAGTGCTTTACAATAGGAAACGTCAAGCCTTTCATGCTAATGTCAGTTTCAGTCTTCTGCAGACTATTATGGTTTGAATGCAGAGTATTATTCCAGGATTAACCTGTTATGTGCTTTTTACTGGATGAAGCTCCCAACCTGTGATTTGCCTTCTAGTCTTTCTCATCAATAACTGGATTTGACCTTGGACAAGCTACTTGACAAGCTCTCTAACTGCGGATTCACCAAATGAAACATAAAAAAGCAAGACTAGAACAATGAGTTTCCTACGGAGGTACTTCAGTGGTCCTGCAAAAAGTAGGACTGTTTTTGTTTTTAATTCTCATAAACTTCTTTTTAAACTAAGCAAAACAGTAAACACAATCAAATGCATTCAGTAACATTTTACCATGATACAATCACTGGGCAGCCAAATAACCTCACTTTGCTTAAAACTGAGAAACATTATCGCCAGTTTCTGCATATATTCTAGTAAACATCTTCTTGATTAGGAATCCTGTAGCTCTGTACTGAGAATCTGTCTGTGAACCTGCTCCACCCAGGTTTCTGTATAAGACTGAACAGCAAAGGCCCACACACAGGTCAATGCCAGGTGAAACCCAGGTAGACACATTCAAGACCTGATCTCACATGAGGCATGGCAAACACATTTCAAGCTCTGAGTGCCTCTTTGCCTTACTTCCCCCAAACCCCAAAATGAATGCATGCAGTTAAAATTTTTAAAGATTAAACTGTGATTAAAAATTGTCTAGTATTCCTCTTTTGAACATTTGAATTACTTCTTACTGAAAATTATCCCAAGATTGTAAAGACAGCTGTTTAGAATTTTTTGAGGTTTTTTAGCAACTATTTATATGCATAAATAAGGATTTTCACCTATTAGGAAAAACAAAGATAGTGCTGAGGCTAAAATTTAAGACTATCATTCAAAATACCTCGAATGTTTGCATATATCGACAAAGCCCATTTCAGTTCTATATAAAACACTTCATTTTACTACATAAAACGCTGCATTTTACTAAGTAACTTTTTAAAAATTAATGCCTCAAAACACTATGAATTCGTTTTTTACAATTAATGTTAACTTCTTTAGTCATTTGTTCTTCAAACACTTATTGAGCACTTAGAAGGTGTCAGATAGTTTTCCAGACGTTGCAGCTCGTGGTGGAGAATAAGACAATGGTCTTTCCCTTCAAGGAAGATAAAATAAACAAGAAAATAAGTAATTGCCAGCACTAAAAAAGTATACCCTCTTCCTCCAGGATTAAATGAAACAACTGGGTACAAGCTTTTCACATATCATCCCAAGGCTACAGAGATTCATCAATGTATGAGTAAATTACCTAGGCACACACAGTGAGGCAATGCGAAATATTCAGTACTTCGTGTGTGTGGCATGTGTATATGAATTTGAGAGCTTATTTAAACACCGAGGACACTTGTAATTACGATGACAACAGAAGAAAAGGAAAAGGTACTGAAATGATATATGACGTTTACGCTGAGAAACAAACCTTTCACAAACTAAAAGCAAACAGCTAATTCTCCCAGCCCACAATTAAATGGCAGGGAAAGTTGACTAAGATAGTATTGCATGACCTGGGTGCAGAAGACTAGCAGAACTTGCAGCTTCGAGTAGTCTGAAATTAAAATGTTGTATAATTTTAGGGAGCCTGGCCTGTTTTAAAAGCCACCAAAAAATATAAGCCTACCCGGATAAAAGATAGGCCCATTTGCAGGCAATATCCCAAAGGGCTTCCTGCCTATCAATCTATAAAAGGCAGGAACTGCAAACAGGAAATTGCCCTGCCCCAGCCATGTGCCACCCCTCCCTTCCTCTCTATGAATTTCTGAAGAAGCATGATGCTATCCGTTAGACTGACCAAAAAGCCACAGAGGATAACAGAACATTTCTAGCTGACATCTGTTGTACTACTGGTTTAATAAGTATCTAAAGTGAATTCCTTTATCTGAACCAATACTTTTCTTGGTGTTTTACCTACATTTTACATGACATTGGTTTCATCTACGGCTTTTTAATGACAAATAAAGCAGTTCTGAAACTACAATTTAAAGATGAACTGCAAAATAGATAATCCAGGAAACTAACACACTTGGTCCAAACAATAAAAATAAAAACCAGTTCACAGTTAATGGGCCAAGTATATTTCTTTCACCTGATAGAAACATGGACACACTGTAAGCATTTTTAAATAACACTGTTCCGAGTATAATTTTCTGTAAATATTCAGCAGACAGCTTAGTGCTGAATAATCAACAGGTCCATTACAACAACTCCAAATAACCACCTTTGTATTCAGGTACACGTAGAGAAGAATTTATTAATAGAACATTTCTAATTTCTTACAAATGTTTGGATGATGGGTGTGGTTTCTGGCACTGATGCCACTTAGACACAAGGAAATCACTTCTTTCCTTAAAGACTGATAGCTGTTTTCCAACTTTTAAAAGGTCCAACTACAGGAAACAATTTAAAAATACAAAGAATTTAAAAAGTGACTAGGACTATAAATAAAACTATATTAATAATCAAAGAAATGATGAGCAACAAGGTAATATTTTTCAACAATTAAAGTTCTAAAATTGTTAATTTCACCAATTGAAGTTCTAAAACTGCATATCCAATATACAATGGTATAGAAAACTGGAGATTCCACTTAATGCCAAATTGAGCAAAAACAAGCTTATTGTAAGTAATATGCTCCAAATGTTATTTAAAAAAGAAAAACAACCACACTTCTGGCAATATGAAGATTAACATAATAATAAATAATTAGTAATTCCTCCTCAGTCTTTTGGCTAAGATCAAGTGTAGAAACATTTATTATGCAAAAAAAGTTTGTCATATCATAAAAAATATAGAAGAAATCTAAAATGTAAAACAAATAATGGCATGACCTATGAATGGAATATTGCTTGGTCATTTAAGTGACAAACAGCAAAACATACATCAGCTAAATGGAAAAATGCTTACAAAACTAAACTGCAATTGCACCTAAGTAAATAGTTCAGGTTTAGGCTGATGAAATTGAAGGAGAATCTTCCAACTGTTCTTCTATAATGTGGTTATATCATTTTAAGGGTTTTTAAATCATAAAAGACTCCTAATCTTCTCATTTAGTGGTTACCTTTTTAAACTAGATATTCAAAATATTATAATCTTTTCCTCAACCCCTACTCCCAGGTCCCCCAAAAAACATTTTCCCCTTCAGACAGGCCCCCTGTCTGACACTCCTGTATCAACTTGACCTGCAGGCAATGAGCCATGCTAATCCTTCCCCTTCTCCAGGAAGGATCCACCTACACCCACACAAGAGGTGGGGATTCATTGACCTTAGTATCTTCAACTCTAAAACCAATGCCTATTGTACGATAAGCACTCAAAATACATTTGTTGAATGAATTCACATTTAAACAAGCTTGGCACCTCCTACACACTTCTCACAATTATTTATTGCTCATCTGCCCCCAGTTGAAGGTAGGCATTCTTTTTTTTTATGTATTCTCTAATGCCCATCACAGTCCTAAGCAGGGGTCATAGGAGCTAACTAAATATTTCCTGAACTAATGAATATCTAACTACACATCTCACAAATGAGAAATTCATTTGGTTTAGAGAGAGTCTTAATGCAAATAACATCCTAAATGGGGGGAAGCTCATATGCCAGTGAATTATCCTAAGCAATAATCAGATTAACAACCACCTGAGCCCTACTGAGACAAGGAAGGATATAAGTGTAAAATTGGGTGGGCTGGGAAGCTGGGGACAAAAAGGGAAGTGGCGATCCGACCCTCAGATCTTCAGGGCCTGGTCTAAGGGTCTCAGCTCCTAATAGGTCCTAGAAGGTGGGAGACTGGGAGGGTCACACAGCCTCTGTGTCCAGAGCCACCAGGCTTCCCTGAGTGCTTGCAACACAGCATCAGCATCACCTTTGTGTGCATGGCTCCCTCAGTGCCCAGCACAGCTCTCTTCAGCAGGGTATTATTATCCTCATTTTAAGGATTGAAAAAAAAAAAACCCATCAGTTTGTACAAATGAAATAACTAGTTCAAGACACACAACCCACAAGTAGGCTCAAAGCTGAGCCCGTGGCTGAGCTAGAGTCCTTGCTCCCTAGCATTAAGCCAGATGGAGAACGGTGTCTTTGCCATGAGTAAGTAGACACCGTCGTAGAATATAACCAGTTAGCCTTTATGTGTAGTCTACAAAATGAAAAGCAGACAGAGACAGGGTTAGAAAGTCTACAAACTTCAGCCTTGTCATCCCCAATTCAGCGTGACATCTGACTCAGGCTAATCTCAGTTAACACATAATCTAGACCTCTCATTCAGCAATGCGAGGACTTAACAACTGAGAAAAGTGAAATATGGTTACCACCGCTATGTAAGCATCTCCCATGTACTTGAAAAATAATGTAATTCTTTAACTCTGAATTTAATTTTCTAAGCTCAACAATTACATTGAACCTCTCATACATATTTTTTTCCATTTCTTTAATCATCATGACCTGACTCAAATTCTTCTTGACCTAATTGCCATAGGCCTGTGAACTGCAAGCCACGCAGTAACAAATTGAGGACTTGATCTTTAAGCACATGGCAAGGATCTAATTAATTCATTCTTAGAATTTGTAAAACCATCTTCTTCAAACTCACCTAAGAGGGGCTGGAGCAGTGGCTCGAGTGGTTACAGCGCTTGCCTGGCATGCACGCAGATGCAGGTTCAAACCCCAGTGCCACGTACACAACGAAATGTCAGAGCAACAAAAGCCACATGAAAAACTAAACAAAATTAATTCCCTCTTTCTCTCTCTTACACTGTCCCTCTCTCTCTCTCTTTAAAGAAAAAAGAAAGAAAGAAAGAAAATTCACATGAGAGTATTTGGATGCCATCATGACCTAAGCCCCTAACTTTCCAATTGCACTGAGAGTTGAGGGTTGCCCTGGAAGGGGAACATCTTTCTGGCAAAGTTAATCTCTTCTTAAAGTTTGAGACCTCCAGTTCAAGGAGTGCAACATCTATCACAGCTTAGGAAGTGAAGAGACAGTGAAGTCCGTCATTGGTAAGTGTCATCGTGATCCCTGCTGGCCACACCACTTCAGCTACCCCACCTTCAGGTTCCCTGCTCTGTTGATCCTCTACTGAGCCACATCCCCAGTCCTTTGCTAAGTTGGCCAAGTTGGCCTCCATCTCCTTTTTGATGCTCATAATTCTATGAGAGAAGGGATAAAAAGCCTCTGCCCAGTTAGAGATAAGGAAACAGAAACACAGACTCTTCTGTAGCACATCTGAAGTCATCTCCAACAGAGAAACCACAAGCAAAGCCCTGCCTCTGTGGGTGCGTCATGTTCGCTACAAGATGTCACACTCAAAAGCAAGATGGATTGATAGGTACTTAACATGATGGAACTTAATTTTCTAAGCTAAATAACCGCATATTAAAAATAGTTCAGATAGTGAAGTTTATGTTATGTGTATTTTATTGCAATAGAAAAGTTTGGAAAAATAAGAGCTTATTATCTTTAGAGACCACAAGTGGCTCAGTCATCACTCAAGTATTTTGAGATACCACTTTATACTTTATGTCCAACTTGATCATTTTCAGAGGCGTTGCCCTCTTTTTCTGTCCTATTTGGTCACCCTGACATTTGTTCATTCAATAGAGATTTACAGAGCATCTACTAATGTGGCTGGCTTTGAACTTGTGATCCTCCTGCCTCAACCTTCTGAGCCTCCGAGATTACAGGCATGTGCATCCATGCCTTGTGTATTAACTTTTAATCACTGTGAAAAAATACCTGAGAAAATCAACTTAGGAAAGATTTATTTTGGCTAGCATTTTCAGAGGTTTCAGGCCAAGGTCAATCAGATTCATTCCTTTAGGGGTGAGGTGAGGTAGAGCATCAGGGCTGGGAGCGTGTGGCAGAACAAAACTGCTCACCTCTAGGTAGCAAGAAAACAGAGAGAAAAAGGGAAAGGACCAGGGAGAAGACATAGTCACCAAGGACATGCCCCCAAGGATCCACTCCCTCCAAGGAGGTTCCACCTCCTATAGTTTCCACCAATTATGGACCTATGAATAGATGAACCAGCTGATGAAATCAAAGACAATCGCTTCCCAAAAGCCCCCCTGCCCCACATATTGCAGCATTGGAGCAAGCCTTTGGGGGACACTTTATGTCCAAACCATAATAGTGTTCCAGTACAGAAATTTTTCCACACCCTGCTGACCCCAACACACGCCCCACTCCACAGTGGCCACTCCAGTATTTTCCTACGGGTCTCCCACCCCAATACACACCCTGTACTTGCCCATGTTTCAGCATAGCAGGAAGCCTGCAGGACTCTGCCTCAGCTTTGTGGCCAGCTTCCAATTCAACTGATTAAATATTTTACCACCCTCTAGACACAGCAGTGAACAAAACAGACAAGGTCCCTACCCTCTAGTTTGGGAAAGAGACAATAAAAAGTAAATGCATAAACAAATAAGGTAATTTCAAATAGTATAGTACTGTAAAGAAAATAGAACAGCAAAGGCCCACCCAGAGGTGACCAAGGGTGGGAGGAGAAGGGTATAATTTGAGAGTGTTTAAAATGGTAACATTAGAAGGAACCAGGCATGCAAAGGTCTGAAGTAAACATGTTCCAGAACTGGGGATATAGCTCAGAGGTAGAAAGCTTGCCTTGCATGAGTAAAGCCCTGGGTTCAATCCCCAGCTCTGAAAAAGAAAAAGAAAAAAAGGTTACCTATAATAAAGTAAGAACATTCCAGACAGAGTGGAAATATCAAGACTTCCTCATGGAAGCAAGTATGAGACCTTCATGGTTAGAACGCCAGTATGAAGAGATATCCTGACAGAGGTCAATTGTTGAGGTCCATGCAGAAAGGACCTGACTGCATTGGGTCTTAATGGAGGATGAATTTTATGCCAAGGACCGTGAGAAATCAGATTTGAAACATGATGTGATGTAGCTTATATTTTTTAAAAGACTGCTCTGTCAATTATACGGCAACTAAATTAAAAGGAAACAAAAACATAAAAAAGGAAACAATATATGAAGCTGTGGTGGTGATCCAGATGAACGCAATGCCTAGGGCCAGCAACAGATGAAAAATGTGCTCCAATTCCACCTGTGCTGGGGAGGGACAGTGGACCAAACTCATGAGCAGGTTTAAGGTGGATGAGGAACCAAAAGGAAGCAAAATGACCACCATCTCTTGATATAGCAAGCCAGTGATGGCAGTTAATCTATACCTAGAAAGGAGGCGACCAGGAAATAAATAAGTTTAGGGGCAAGAGGAATAAAAAGTTCTCTTCTGCCATCATAACTGGGATATCCTTTAAATATATAATGCAGAGCTATCAAACAGAACATTGAATATTTGATCTTCCAAATAATTCTGTCAAATAGAAAAGGAAACCTTGATATTATCCAAATTTTAACAAGCAGAAAACAAAGCTCTGAGAAAACGGTTTATCTTAGTACAAAATACTGTTATTAGTCAATACGCCTTGGGAAAGGGCTGACTCCTCATTTTGAAAAGAGGGACTCTGGGGCTGGAGTGATGGCTCAGCGGTTGCAGCAGTTGCCTAGAATGCATGAGGACATGAGTTCAGCCCCCAGAACCATGTACACAGCGAAGTGTCAGAGCAACAAGGGTCACATGGAAAACTAAATAAAATTGATTATTTCTCTCTCACTATCCCTCTCTCTTTAAAAAAAAAAAAAAAAAAAAAAGAGGGACACTACCAGGCATGGAGGCATCCACCTATAATCCCAGTAACCCAGAAGGCTGAGGCAGGAGGATTGCAAGTTTGAAGCCATCCTGAGCAACTTAGTGAGACCCTGTCTCAAAATAAAAATAGAAAGGGCTAGGGATGTGGTTCCATGGTTAAGTACCCCCGGGTTCAAACCCTGGTGGAAAGAAGGAAAGAAGGAAGGAGAGAGGGAGGGAAAGAAGGAAGTAAAGGAGAAAATAAAAAAAGGGATACCTTCACCTTTAAGCACTTCTTTCTGATAAAACACACACCTAGCTAGTTTGTCCCACAATTTATGTGTCTGCTCTGAAGGTTGAAGACCTTTGTATCCAGAGATTTCTTCATAATATTGAGACTAATCCAACTAGCAACATTTCACACACATGAAATTCAACTGAGACCTATACGTAATGCACATTATTGTCTTCTTACAAAACCTGTCTCAGCAATTAAGAGCATACTCTGGGGTATGGGCAATGTGGGGGTAATCCTGGTTTAAGAACACATGCATATCATATTGTTACTTTATATGCATTTATGATTGTACAATAACTCAACGCCTTAATAAAAAGTTAAATAAAAAAACAAGAGCATACAGATGATTTGAAGAAAGGCATAAAACGCTCTTTAAAACTGCAATTCCTAGTTTCATTTTTATAAGGGTTTGTGTGATGCAGCTTTCTGGGGAATGCATCTCCAAAATTAGGGAAGAAAATCAACTGGGAAATGGCCAATACAAGAATAATCACTTTACGCTCAGGACTGTATCTGGCATCTAAGATGAGCTCGTGCTCTACTCAGCACTTCTCCCACCACTGCTTTAAAGTGACAGAAATGTCTGCATTCAAAGATGTATTTTATCATGAGCTCAAGGCATCTATTATAACTAGACTCCATTTCAAAATTCTGGAGGCACCTGCTGAAAAGAAAGGTCACACTGAACAGAAAAAAAAAAGAACAGGTAAAAAGAGAGAGAGAGAGAGAGAAGAGGCAAAGGAGAGAAAGTGGGGAAAGAAGCTGAGAAGCAGCAGATAATGACCCCTTCTTGATGACAAGTCTTTATGACAAAGGAGCCACAAATCACATGCTCAGGAAGCATCACAAAAGCCCACAGGAAAGGCACATTTGTTTACATGGCTTAAGTCCAGAGATTAGTATAGGCGCCCCATATTTAATTCACAGCATCAATCATCAGTTTCAAATGAGTAGTAATTATCAAGTTAAATTGAAAAATAAGCATGTCTGCTTAATTCAGTTCACCATCCCTTCACTGAGCCTTCCTGCCAACAGCCAGTTTTTATGTATCCTCTTAAAATACAAGCAATAGCCCAGCTGGCACTAACTATCCGAGGAATTGAAAGGAAATCTAGGGGTCATTATATCCAATGCTCTCCTTTTACAGACAAGGAATCTAAACAAAGCTAAGAGAGATAAAGTGGTTTCCCAAATATCAGAGTCCCTTCAGCATGAAAGGGACTCATTTCTGTTTGATTCTTAGCCACTATTCCTACTATACCAGGCTGTCTACGGGAAAAGAAAGAAGAGGAGTCATGAAGGACAGCCCAAGGCTTACTGCAGCCACACCACAAGGAAGGAGGCACAGAGCTGGACACCTCACACGTAGAAGCACCCTGCTCTCTCTGCCTGGCTGCCTTCCCAGCCTGCGCCCTGCGCCCTCCCCAACTGCACCTCTGAGTTCTGTCCCCCAGAGCTTCGGATTTGATGTGGCAAAGCTGGATGTCTACTAGCTGGAGCCCCTCCGGCAAGGTCTTCAGAATGAGGCTCTCGAAAGGTTGGGCAGCAGTGTGGCTGGGTTCTGCCCGAGAATGAGGGGAAGTAACACCTCTCTCCCTGCCTTAAACCAACATATTCCTAACTGGATATCAAACATATCCCTGAAAAGCCACTCTAGGTTGCAAGCACACTTTAACCCTGAAGGTTTCTGCCTTCTAAGTTTTTATCCAATGTCAGTACATAAAGAAAATCCCCAAAACTGCAGTATGTGCATATGGAACTCGTACTGACATTTTCACGCTTGTCCAGAACAGGTCTTCTTAGGGAAGCTGTAATCCATGCATTATTTATATTCAGGTTTTCTACTACAAGCATTTCTATAGATGAATGAATGATTCGATAAGAATAATAGTAATAATAATCCTCCCCCATGCAATCTAGGATTTCCTCCTCTCCGTAACAGGCTTTAAATTTTTTCCTTAATATTATATTTCATACACACACACACACACACACACACACACACACACATTTTCCCCCCTCGGGAAACGTGCTTGCTATGTAGTCTTTTTATTAAAAACACTTACACCACCGTGGAATCCAAGCTACACATTGTGGTTCCAAGATTCTCTTGCTAGCTACTAGGAAATAAAATCTAGAAGGGAAACACCGCATTGAGGCTAGTATACTTTTCCATTCCAGATCAGTTCCCAAGTTACTAATAATCTTCTCCCTCTCAGTCCCGCTGGGAAAGTGGCTAGGATTTTATTGACAGTGTTAGCTTGCCACTGGCCGGGTTACAGAAAATAATCATGAAAAAAGTACTTACAGCATAAGCACCTATCAAAAATGCTGCGTTTGCTCTTTTCCGTTGGTCAAAACAGGTGTAGTGCACTATTTTCTTTCTCGATAAGCTGTATGACTAGAGAGAGGGAATTGTTAAAAGTTAGCATGACCACAGAGACAAGGTTAAAATATACAGATGATAACCTTCATCCTTTAACCTCCAAGGGGTGTTACAATACACAAATTTAACACCTTTCAATTCTAATTTCTATGGCATCTGAACACCAGCATTTGGGACATCAGGGGTTCCTAGTTCACATTTTTTTTGCAGCCACCACGATCTAAAAATTGACAATATAGCAAACATGCTTCTAAGAAAGGAGACTAATATGATGGGAAATAATAAAATCACTGAGATCCTTGTTAATAGGAACCATTTCTGATGATCTATTCTTGATCTTACATACATTCTATTTACTCTTTTTCACTCCATACAAGCCACTCCCATGATAAGAAAACTCATAAACTATAAACTTTTCATAGTTTATAGTTTATTTTTAAATGAGTTACCCAGTCTGTATTCTTCTCTAATTTTTTTATTATTATAGAGACAATATTAATATTTTCCCTCAAAGATGTGCTCTAATAATTCCCTTTTAATTAACTGAAAATAAATGGTTAATGGGAAAAGATGAATCATCAAAATGATATCAGCAAACATCTTAATACATAGCCAAATATTAAATTCATGGGTTTGAACAGTTAATTAAGCACTTGCTATACGCCAGGCAATACATGCAAGCTCAACTATTTAAACCCAAAATAAGCATCATAGTATGCTGTATACATGTTAAACATGAAAAGAGGTGACAAATAAAAAGAGCTATTGAATGAAATGAAATTATTAATCAAAACTCAAATAAATCTAATACAATGAGAACA
Source organism: Aplodontia rufa (assembly GCA_004027875.1). Classification (NCBI taxonomy): domain Eukaryota; kingdom Metazoa; phylum Chordata; class Mammalia; order Rodentia; family Aplodontiidae; genus Aplodontia; species Aplodontia rufa. The sequence goes on from PVKS010010694.1 coordinate 23,701, forward strand.
ATGATGTAACTCAAGTCTACTCAATTTCCTCATATTTCAAAAATCAGCATTTTGGCAGATGGCTTTCAAAATATAAGCACACAGGTATATTTTTATGTTGTCTGTAAATCCATATTGACCATAAAAGTGGCTTTTAATACCTTATACACTGAACACAACCCACAGAGAATCCTTTACCATGCTCTGTCCTGCAAGGGAAAGAAACTCTGGAATCTATTCTCAGAACAACACTGAATCATTTTGGCTCCTGCATGTAACAATGTAGCTGCATGTATCCCAGCTGTGAGCCAAGAAGCCCTCATCACCACTTTAAGCATTTCTTCCATAACCAAAAATCACGTTTTCTAAAACTGTTAGTGCCCTTTTCTAATCGAACTTTTAAAAAATAATGTTGGACTCAAAGACAGCCTCTTAATATCAGTGCCCTTATTTATTGACAGATAAATGAAACTATTCCTATGAAGTAAAGAGAATTAAAGTACGTTTTATTCAATTCACCTCAGTGGCGTTAACACAGCAAAGTTATCCTAAAGACTTCAGGGCCACCAGGATGGTGTTCGTGCTTGCTGCTTGCTTTCTCAATTCGTAAATATTCGGACATTTCCTTTTCGATTTAATTTTACTATTTCTTGGTTGGTTGGCTTTGCCATTTATTGCTCTCCATCAATAAATTATGTCTGATTTACCAAAAGGGGAGGGAGTGCAGGCCCTTTAGATGTAAGCATCTCCCATCATCTCTGAATCCCAAATGCCTCCATGTACCTTACAGAGGCCAGCCTCCCCAGGAATGGAGTCAAACCGAGCATCACTCAGCAGCCCTTCTGGCTCCCAGCCTCTCACTGCTCACACTTCCTGGTTCCCTAAAACACTGTGGGGAAGAAAGTACCAGCAATCTATCTTGAAGACTAGATTATCTGCTATGATGCTCTTTCCTACTGAGAATTTAGGGTTCGTGCCAAATTACTGTTATTATTTAACAATGTGGAATTTTATTTATTTTACAAATCTACTTATCAAAACAACAGATCTTAAAGCTGCTCTTTCATCACCAATGCTCACGTCTTTGTTATGAGCTTTTGTTTTGTTTTGGGTGTTTTGGAATTTGTTGTTTGCTTACTTGTTTCCTTTCTATCTATCATCTATCTATCTATCTATCTTATTTGGGATACAGCAGCTACTTTGAAATGGAATCCTGAAGCTGGAGAACAGAATTCTGAGGGTCACTTGCCTTTCACTATATATCAAAAAACATTTTTAAGTAAATGCAAATGAAAGTTTTTAAAACTTCAAGATTTCTTATACTTTACAAGCTTTTAAAAATTGCATCACATAAAAATGATCTCCATAAAAATCTACCTAGAAATTTTAATTACTTTAAAATATTTCCTATAGGAAGCGACCAACAAGAAACACAATTTTTTTTTTTTTTGAGAGCGTACTGCCTAATTTATAAGAAAACCTTTAATGCTTTTAACATTTGCCTTGCTTGGATGTTTTTGGAATTAAATTTTCTAAGTATCAAAAGCACTGCAGCCATGAAATGATTTTCTGCTTAGTAAAGCTTGGCCAGTATCTCCTGGGTCAGACATAGAGGGTTGAATTCTGGCTCAAAAAATCACAACTAATTCAAAGTGAATGATAACAGAGAAAAACCTTATGTACCACAGCTTTGTCCTAATTTTCCTCCTTGCCACAGCCAGGCTTCCCTCTTACAGGTCACCCTGCCCCATAGCTTCATACCAGTGATGTTAAACAGGGTATTCTGGTATGCAATGAAAAATTTTAGGGAGAATAAAGCATTTTTAAAATTATTTAGCTAATGATTTATGTGATTGAGCTAATATACAAAAACTATTCAATGCTTTTTTTTTCAAGTGTTAAACTTGCCTCTCCCTTTTTTAAAAAAAGTACCTATTACATAATCAAAGCTTCTTAGGAGAAACAATACCATCCAGGGGAACATTGATGACCAGGCACCTTCAGGGGATATTAACTCAGTCTTCCTTTACCATGCAGGGAAAGGAAGGGAGAATTTGGAGACAACAGGCCTCTACTTTATGAGTCCAACAGATTTTTCTCAGATTTTGCCCTAATCTCAGGGAACACCTTGCTATCCTGCTGGGCAGCTGCCTCTTCCTCACTCTGGTCTGTCTCCTTTGCATTCTAGCAGAGGACATTTGACCTGCAAGGAGGACACTTGCAAAGTTATGCCATGAACTCTGGCTTTTAGCGAGCTAGCCCCTCTATTATAGATTCTCTTTACATGAGAAGTTTACAGATCACAAAAACATTACGCACAAGAGCAGAGCAAAGTTGGAAACTGGTCAAATCAAATAAACACAGTCTTAAACATAAAGGAGAGGATGTCACAGAAGGAATCCTGAGACCTCTGGCCTGCTGGCCTGCTTGGCAGTGAGGTGCATGTGACCATTACAAATCATAATCTGCAGCCACTATCCATCCTGTATTTTAGATTTCTATCTTGTAACTGAAGTCTACAGCGTTCCAAACTTTCCTAACCTAAGTGGATACAGTCAGCCCTCTATGACAGCAACAATGACAACTAACATCCATTGGTCATATACTATACTTCATTGCTTTTCAAAACATCAGGAACAGTGCCAGTGGGGTTTCCCAAGGCAGAAGTCCTGGGCAAGGCTGAAATACAATGAGCATTCTGCTTTTTACCAGGAGAACATAAGCCAGGAGCCAAAGAGGGCCTGCTGTGCACATTCACATAAGTGTGGGAGGTGGGAGAAACCCAGAACTCTCTCACTGAGCTTGACAATTTTTTGTAAATCCCAATTATGAAGCCATAACAAGTTCTGTGGTTCACAATTTATGTAACTCTCCGGTTGAATTGGTCAACAGTACTAAAGTTTTTCAGAAATAAAAAAACAAAGTCAGGAGTAGTGGCATACATCTTTAGTACTCTGGAAACTGAGACAGGAGGATCACTTGAGCCCTGGAGTTCAAGGCCAGCCTGGGCAGTGCAGTGAGACCCCAGCTCAGAAAAAAATAAATCTAAAAGACATTACATTTTATTATTATATTGCATTATATGTAATCCTCTTAAAAGACTAATTCAGAGTCACCTGGAGCACTTATTAAGCACCGACTGCTGAATCCCACCCCCTGAGTTTCTGATTCACTGGAACAGAACTTGAGAATTTGCATTTCTAACAAGTTCCCCACCCAGTGATGCTGAGCTACAGGACCAAGAACAGCACGCTGAAATCTACTGTTCCTAAGATGTTGCTACATTTGGGAGAATAGCTGCATCCAGATATGACTGGTCCCACCCCTAGAAATGTTATAGATCCAAAACACTGTCCATCTGGTCAAGGAACCCCAAAAGATCTTTAAATTCTCTTATAAAGGACCTCCCAATCATGTCATACAGTTTTAAAAGAATGTTACAAGAAATCTCTTTTCCAGATTCCCAAAAAACCTTTATTACAATTTATAAATCTATGCACTGCGGGTGATAACACCTTAGGAACAAGTGCCTTAATGATTCTGGAATTAAGCTGATTTAAACTGAGTTGCTCTGTAGGATCCAAAATCAGATGCTCTTAGGAACCAACAATTTGGAGTGGGACCAACCTACTGCTGTTCTCATGCAGAAACTGGAGCCCACAATTGTCAAATACCACAAAATTTAAAGAAACCCAAAATCGGCAATTGTATGGAGATTTTCCCAAGTCACAGATGTTGACTACAAATTTAAATTTTTTAAGACAGCATTCATGCCCAACAAAACATCTGCAGACTAAACACAGGTCTCAGGCAACCAGTTTGCTGTAACAGGACACTGTGGCTGAAAAAGTTCTATTGGTTCTTTCAGCATGGCAGCTGTGTGTTACAAACTCCCTGGGAGGGGAGCCCTGGTCTCTAGCCTCATGGGTGCTCATAATCTAATATTTGATGCAAAATATGAGCCAATGCTTATTACAAACAGAAGAGAATAACTGCAGAAGGATACATTCACAACACAGCAGCAACAACGAAATGACCTTAATTCTAGGTACAATAATTGTTTCATTTAACAAGGTCATAAAGAGTAGATAAAATATGGGAGTTACTGCTAAACGCCTGTCAATTAACACAATCAAACCTAAAGAAATATCCAGACCTGCATTGCTTACCTGAGTGTCAAAGTTTTACGACTTTTGTGGAAATCACAAGAAGTAGGTAATATACTATCTGATATGAATGATACTTGTATAAGTGACGGCTATGGTAGAACACTATAGACTAAGATAAGAGTGTCACTATAAACTAAGATGAGGGTGTTGACCCCTGACTCACACAAACATTTTCTATTTCAGAAAGGAAAGCTGTGTGAAAGACTGCACTCTAGTAAGATCACTCCTAATGAAAACAAGCCATAGCAACTTAGAGACAGACAAAATGATGACATGCTACACAAATGACAAATCGCCCACGCTATCCATGGATTGTGCAACATACACAAATCATGCACTTGTTCAGCTTAGGTCAGGAAACCACAAACTAACCATTCAACAACAAGAGGTGATGTGATTAAGCTCAAAATCAAAAAAATAAAATAAAATAAAATAATAGTTAATGGTCCATTTAAAGACACAGATTGTAAGCAGGCTTTCCATAAAGTTGTTTGCCATGCGTAAAAGTAAAATCTTTAAGTCATTTGGTTAGAACATTTTAATTAAGCTATATGAATCAGTCTAGTTGAGTAAGGAAGACATTAGTGCAGCCAGGATAATATGCTCTTTAATAAGAAATAGAGCCCATGCACTCTAAACAAGCAAGCTCTGCCAGTGACAGTGGGCAAATTAAGTCATCACAGCACAGGGACCATGGTGACCCAGGCATCATTCTCTTACAGGTGACTAGGCTAGCCCCGTAATGGCCGCAGCAATCAGCACCTCCATAGCAATCAGTGGTCATCTCACTGCAAAAGCAATAAAATGAACAGGTCTTCCTGTGAGCAGCCATGACCTCTATATATTTTACCTCCAACTTTCTCAGGAAAGGGATATTCTTGAAATTTTTCTTTGGCTGCACAAAACAAAATACAGTTTATGTTTTTATTTAGAGCTAAGATAAAATTGGTTGAATTGTTTCTTTAAGAAGAAAAAGATGTCTCTGAACAATCCATTTTGATCCAAAACCAACATATTCCATTAATGAAATGGCACATTTGATTAAAGTAGTAGTCAAAACGTCCAAGAAGAATTGCTCAAAGGATTATTTGATCTTATTGGTCAAATAGTTGAAGGCACATGGGGATCCTCTATAACCCGGTTCTTGTGGTTTAAGGATGACTAGACTGGGCACGAGAGGTCCATGCTTTGCAAACTCCGTGTATACTCACTCCCATGAGTTACTATTTTGGTGTCCAGAAAGCTCTTTATACTTCAAGAACTAATCTTCAGAATGTAACTTGTTTTTCTTTCCCCAAAGCCCAAGAACCTGAAACAGAGCTGCATGAAGAAATCACAACATGTTTTTGTAGTTATAAAAAGGGTGGTCTAATCATTATATCAAAAGAGTTCTTGTGTACAACCACCTGAGACAGTGGCAGGTGCTTGGTTTCCAGGATAGAGTTACTGCACTGATTCATTCAGCAGCAAGGACATTCTTGGAGCCCTGCCATCTGCCAGGTTCCTCAATGCTTCAGTACAATTCTTCATTTCAGGATGCCCACTCCCCTTTCCTTTCACCCTTTCACCCTAAGAGGGCTATGTGGGATGCTTTGTAAATTCAAAATTACATTTCTGTGACTAGTCTTTTAATCCTTTTTAATATAATTCTGAAGATTACTGTAATTGTCCTGTTGACTCACAACAGCAAGTATTTAAAAAAAAAATCACTGCCCTAGAAAATGTCCCTTTTCAGAAAAAAAAAAAAACATTCCCCTAAGCTGGGATTTTATATTCTCAGAGGAAAAGTGAAATCAATAATTAAAATTGTATTGACTATTTTAGGAAGAGCCACTTCAATCACATTATAGTTATAAAACTTTCAGATTATTAAATTAGCTGACAGATTTCTTTTTAACTGATTAAGTTTGGAGGAGGTAGTCTGTTTTTTAAAACACCACAACTTTGTCTTGTTGGTACAGTCTTCTCTTTTTGAAACCCTTATATTCTGGTCCAGTGTTCCTAGCATTGTCTGTGCCAAGGATTCCTTTGAAAGCCTGATAAAAAGCAATGAATCATCCCAGAAGGAAAAGATAAATACACACAAAAGTGTACATGTAATTTCAGGGTTTAAGATTAATAATTCTGTCTGTAGCCCGTCAATCACCAAAGACATTTTACATTAAATAACATAAACAGTTGCAAACTGTTCTCACTTCAGTAAACCGTCCCTCATGATTGCTTCCTCCATCGTGTAACTATGGACTAGAAACAGAAAACTGAAACCTACTGCTGCCCAACTCTTAGGACTAACAGTTTTTTTAAAATACAGTTTAAAATAAGCAGCAGGATTTGTTGGTGATTGGGTTTTGCTTTCGGACTTCTAATCTAAGCAGAGGTTTAATGGATAATTTTCCATTCTAATCAACAAATTAAAGGTAAGCCCACCAGCTGGAAATGTAACACACATGCGCACACACACACACACACACACACACACACATAGAGACATACAAAAGGCAGCAAATCACTACCTCAAATTGTCAACTTGAAAAAATACCTTCTGACATTTAAGAAATGAATAATTTAGGGGCTGAAGCAGTGGCTCAGCAGTTTCACTGCTTGCCTGGCATGCGCAGGGACACTGGTTCAAACCCCAGCACCACATATACAACAAAGTGTTGGAGCAGCAAGAGCCACATGAGAAACTAAATAAAATTGATTCTGTCTGTCTGTCTGTTTCTCTCTCACTGTCCCTCTCTCTTTAAAAAAAAAAGAAAAGAAATAAAGAATTTGATTTTGGAATAGAATTCATAGAATTCACAGCAAAATAATACCTATCTACTTAAGGCATTAAATAAGAGAGAAAAAAAATCATAAAAGTTTTCTTGAAAGAGATTTTTTTTTTAAAGTGCCTAAACTAGGGGTTGGGGATTTATCTCGGCAGAGCACTGGAGTAGCATACACAAGACCCCGAGTTCGGTCCTCAGCCTTTAAAAAAAAAAAAAAAAAACTAAACTAGAAAATAAAATCTACCTGAAGAAATTAGAAAAACCACAAGAAGAAATATTCTAAGATGAAGTTATTGTCTAAAATAAAACGCCAAATTATTTGGAATACTAAAAGAGTCTGAGGACCAAGCAAAATATATCAGATTATGTATTTAAGATGTAACTACAGCAGTTTCAGTAGAGTAGGAAGGCGAAAGCTGACTAGCAGAAGATTAAGAAAATCAGTACACAGGAAAGAGGCAAGAAAGCTGAGGGAAAGTTATTCTGAAACCTCTGCAGGCCAAGGGAAAAGGCATTCTGCAGGAGAAAGGAGTCACGGCAGAGTCAACAAAAGCACCTAAGAATTGGGTAAGTCTGCTGGGCACCGGCACACAGACACGTAAGGCATGCTGTCATCCTCTGGGGACTCTGTCCGGTGAGAAAGACAGGTGCACGTAGGTAATTATAATCGTCATGAGCTCTGCCCAGAGAAGTATGAGAACACAAGGGAACTTTCTCCAAGCCAGTCCGGGAGGGCAAGGATATCCTTCCTAGAGGGTGGCACCCGAACAAGATCTTAAAAGAACAAGAAGCTATCAAGCCAGAGGGGAAAAGTGCCCTGATCAGACAGGGTGTCATGAGCAAATACATGGAACAACTGTGTGGTACAGGGTAAAATGCAAGACTGGGAGAGGCAGGAGTACCACAGTTCTCAGTAAATTAGTGCATGAAATCATGTGCTAGGAAGATGTCAAAGGCAGAGTTGGAAAGGTGAACAAAGTAAAAGGTACAGAGGCAAGATGCCCAGGGCCTACCAAAATGAGGAACCATGGGCTGCAGGCAAGAGACTTCAGCAGGGTTCCAGGAGGCTGAGAGGACACAGAGATGAGGTCCAGCAGGGTGAGAGACAGAATGTCAGCCAGGCATATAACCAGAAGAGTAGAGGACAGGCTGGAATCTGGGTTCCTGCAAGTGAAGCAGCCAGAGAGGCAGTAACAGCCACTAAAGAGGAAAAGGCAGAGGATCCTCGAAGAAGACAAAAAGGCAAAGCAGTAGGGACAACGAGCAAGTGAAGTTTGTAAACCAGAGGCTGTGGCTACACCAAAGGCAGGGAGAAGAATGTGAAGGATGAAGTCAAGAGAAATAAAATCTAGCCCTGACTTCACCTTGTAGCTTTGGGGCAAGTTCACACACCTCTCTCCAGACTCCTTTTCTGAGTCTTGATAAATAAAAATTCACTTCAATTCCTAAAATTATATTGACCAGCCTTCCCTGCATGGAAATTATAGCTTTAAGACTGCAAGGCAAGTCTTCATAAATTTCATGGAAAAAATGTCTTTATTGGTACTTACTACCAGAATTCATAAATCTTACATTAGTGATTCTGATATAGGATCATATTATTAAAATTTACAAAGCTCTTTCACTGTATTTCTACTATAATCTTGCATGAGAATCCCTATTTGGGTGCTGGAGTGGTGGCTCAGCAGTTAGAGTGCTTGACCAGCATGCACCAGGATCCGGGTTCAAACCCCAACACCACATACACAACTAAGTGTTGGAGAAACAAAGGCCAGATGAATAAATAAATAAAATTGATTCTTTTTTATTCCCCCCCCCTGCCTCACTCTCTCCCTCTCTCTCTCTTTAAAAAAAAAGAGAGAATCCCTATTTTTACCTATGAAGAAATTGAGGTTCTGCAAAGCTGAAGCAATTCCAACTTTGGATTGGTAAACGAAATCTTTTTCTCCTACCACAAGAATTCTATTTGGCTATTTGATTCACTGAAAAAAACCCACAACTTACTAATATTTGGGTTCAGAGAGTAACCAGCTCCCTGTTAATTGTCTTAAAGCTAAAAATGTTATTCCAGGCAACCAGCTGATGACCTGATCAACTAAATGAACTGGAGGGGCTATTGCACTTTACTAAACTTTCACCATGCTGTAAGAAAGTTTTGTAAATGAAAGTGAACCAAAACAAGCCTTTGTATACACTCATCCAAATGGCTCAGTATACAATATGGTAGAAAAAATAGCCTTAATTCAATCCCTCTGCTCTTGTGAAATTGCTGTAAGAAAAACACTGCATCAGACCAGTGGTTTTACTTTCCTAACAATGATTTATCTCTCTTTGGTAATTCCAGACAGTACTTGGGTCCCAGATTGTTGCTTAATTATACCTGGTTCATACCAACTACATACTAACATGACTAATCAAGAAAGCAAAGAAATTACTGTCTTTACAAAGAAAAGATAAACTTCATTTATTAATTACTCTTCCCCTGTTAGTTCAACCATTAAAAGTTTATTATATGTAAAAAAGATATTATTTACTTCCATGACGATTGCAAAAATCTCAACTTTATATTCTATTTTCTGAACTACTGACAGTAGCTTCTTTTCTGAAAAGCATAGATTTGATTTAGCTAAAGGAATTTACAAATATAATTTTAAGTCAGACACTACTTTATAAGTTAAATCCTGGAAGAGTTAAAGTATAGATTTCATGTTATATAATTGTTAACTTTTTGAAACGCTCTCTTTGGTGTCATTCCATGACCATTCAGCACTCTGAGGTCAAAGGCAAAAATTTGTAAATTCATAAACACATAAGACACTCTACAGAAAATTCTCCACCAGACAGCATTTTATACCTAAATTCAATAAAAAGACAAATCAAAACACAATTATTGAGTAGTTAATATGTACAAGACACTGCACCATGTAAGCAACATTTTACCTAGCAGAAAACAAAAATACCTTAGGATTATAATCTTATGGTTATCTTAAGATCATGCTGTGTAGTGTTCGTCTCCTAAAATGAAATATTTAAGATGTTCACTTAAAAACTGGAAGAAAAAGATAAATATTGCTTTCTAGGAGGTAAGTTTACCAAATCTAGGAATATAAACATCATTTTTCTTCATATGCTCAGAGTTGAAGAAGAAGAAAAAAATGCTACCTGCCAAAAACCACATATAAGTATAGAAAATGAAAACAGATCCTTATGTAAAAATCAAAACTATTGGTGAGGGCTGGGGATATAGCTCAGTGGTAGAACACTTGCCTAGTATGCAAGAGACCTAGTTTTAATCCCACAACTAAAAAAGAAAGAAAGAAAGAAAACCCTATAGGTTAATACAGAATATATGGCCTAAATTCTTTCATATCAGGTGAAGTCTCTTCTCTCATTGCTAGTTCATCCATCTCACTTGGTTATTGATTCTGCAGAAAAAAATATTCAAGAAATAAAGCAAAACTTTCAGTCTTAACAACAAGACAAAATGGTCATGCTCCAGAGTGCCAGTAATGATGAGTCCCTTCATCACCTGTAACAGTGTCCACAAAAGCAGAGCTGAAGGCTTCAGGAAAATTAACCTAGGAAGGAAATTGATAGAGACTCATTAACAACCTAAAAAGGATTTGTGCTTTCTTTCTTGGATCACTATTCCAATGACTTCGTTCAGCTCATATTGCAGCTCATCCTGAAAAATGAAAGAGATTAACATGTCCTTTGTGGTGTAATCAAAAGGCTCAATTTCAACTTCTAGGTGAACTACGCACATAAATTTCCAAAGATCAAAATTACCTAACTAAACAATGTGTGTGCAGCAATCCCATTGGGCAGATTTCCTGGTTCAAATGTTTTAGTATCAAAACATAAATATACCACTATAATACTCACTTTTAGTTTCTTGTTTAGTTTACAGCAGTATCTGTACACCATTGCCAAGTTCAGAGGCCCAAAATCTGCATAGAAACTGAGATATTAAAAAATAGTATTTAGTAGAAATATAATTTTCAGTAACATCAACTTACTTTTAATTTCATTTAATTTGAAATCATCTTTGTCACTCTCCCTCTCTTAAAAAAATTGAAATCAAATTTCAATTATCTTCAAGAATAAGGATCAATATGTAACTAATCTGACTCATGATAATCCAAATAACTAATGGTTTTACCCTAATCATGCCCTCTAGTTGTCCTAAAAAGTCTCTTAACAGGGAACTAGTAAGACAGCTTTCATTCCACCTCCTTTTACCTTACTGCCATGCCATTAAGTAAAGTTATTGAAATGCAGACAAGGAAATAACCAACATGAATATAACATGTACATGGCCTACACATACTGCTTTATTTCTGTATTACCTACTTTGCCATAATGGTTATGTACTCTGGGTTCCAATTCCAATGATTCTATCCAAACATTCTCAAGTATCTTAAAACCAGTGGTCTCTTTCAGTTGTCATTCTCCTTGAGCTTTCTAAGACACACTGGCTCCTCTCCCTCTCTCCATCCATTACATCTCCAGAACATGATCCTCAATTTGTAGAACTTCTTTCTTATCCATTATCATGAATTTATTTGATAACCCAAAGGAAAAGAGACATATCCCCCACTTGAGATTCAGAATCAGTTTTTTCCATCTTCAGGTACCTGCTGGACTCACCATCTACAGAATGGCCAAAACCTGTCTTTCCTTCAAAACAGACTTCAAGACTAAAAAACATTTTGTCTCTCCCAGTCATTCAGGCATGAAACCTCCCAAATACAGTTAGGCAAGAAAATAAACATTAATTTAATTCTTACATATCAAATAAGCTACTGCTCTAGTTCCTTCCTTCCCTTTCAGTTCCCACAACAGAAGTCAGAAAAGGCTGAGCAGAGTAGTGAACACCTATAATTCCAGAGACAGGAGGCTAAGGCAGGAGGATTACAAGTTCAAGGCCAGCCTCAGCAATTTAACAAGGCCCTCAGCAACTTAGTGAGTCCGTGTTTCAAAATTTTAAAAGGTTTGTGGATGTAATTCGGTGATAAAGCACCCTTGGGTTCAATCCCCAGTACCAAAACAATAAACAACTTCAGCAACAGAAGAACAAATCTTCCTCATCTCATGCCTGTACTGTTGCGATTCTCTCCCTCCCAATCATCCTATATTTCACCATAGAAATCAATCTACATAAAAATTTCACTTCTCACATATCCTCTCACCATACAAAAATGTTGATAGGCTTCTTACTACTCTACGAATATTTCCTTAGCCCACCGATCAAAGCCTTAGATAACATGTCTCTAGCTTCCAGGCCCTAGAACAGAACCTTTAGTCCAATGAGCATGTCCATTCCTCATTCCCAAACACTCCATGCATAGTCTTGATGCAATCCTCTGCTCACATTGGTCTCCTTGCCTAGAATACTTTCCTCTAGCTCCCTCAGTTCCAACCTTCTCCACAAAGTCTTTCCAATCTCCCTAGAGAACATGAACGACCCTTTATTCAAAGTCCTCAGAACTTATCATCTCGGTCACCTCTTTGGCCCAGTATACATGATACCCACATATGGTAGAGGATTTTAAATGTAAGCCCTCCCTGATCAACTACAACATACATATGCCTCTCTGTCAAAGACTGGATTATTTATTTTATATATTCAGAATGGTCTACATGAAAAACAAAACTTTAAGAAATGAGTTTTCATTATGAATAGTTTGTTTCTTAATGCTCAAAGTTAAATTTAACTTATACCAAGTTTGCAAAACCCCATTCCAAAATACCTTTTTTTTTTAAAGAGAGAGAGTGAGAATCAGTCTTTTTTTTTTTTTTTTTTTCCAATCTGGTTTTTGTTTTTCTAACACTTAGTTGTGTGTGTGGTGCTGGGGTTTGAACTTGGGTCCTCATACATGCCAGGCAAGTGCTCTACTGCTGAGTCACCTCTCCAGAACCAAAATACCCTTATTTTTGAAGGAATCATTTATTTTTTTTCTGCCACTCAGTTCCCACTACCATACATATGTCATTACACTACATCAAGTCTGCCAATAGTCATTTGCCTTAGGCAGGTAAAGAATATTGAACTTGCGGCTAGAGAGGTGGCTCAATAGTACAACACTTGCCTGGTATGGACAAGGACCCAGGTTCAATCCCCAGCAAATAAATGGAGGAAAAACCAAAATATCAGGTGAAAAAATAAAATTAACTCTTACTCTATAAAAAAAAAAAACACAAACTTAAAAACAAAGAATACTGAACTTGAGTATTTTATCTATGTTAGGCAAGTAGGTAATATTTTGGTACTTGTATTCTAGGTAACACCAAAACTAGCTGTCCCACTACATGGGCCTTCATGGGAACAATAACACGGAGTTGCAAAAAAAAAAAAAAAAAAAAACAGAGAATCACAGATTTGAAATAAAAGTCCTCAATTTATATCTTTCTTTTTTCCCCCAAGGCTGAGGACCGAACTCAGGGCCTTTCAATTTATTTCTAAAGTTCCAAGTGCGGTGCTTTGCTATAAATATAAACAAAATACCCACAAATGCAAAATGAACTATACCTATAGCCTAATTATTGACCAGTCTAAGAAAGTCAACAAGAACCCACCCAAATAACAACAAAATGAGGGCTAGAGGTAAAGCTCAGTGGTATGAGGCCCTGGTTCAATCCTCAGCACCAGAAAAGAAAAAAAAAAAAGAAAGAAAAGTGCATATAAACATATACCAGCCCAGGGGCTACCCTGCTTGTATGACAGAGATTTTCTTGTCCTTGGACTATTAAAGGCAATACTTTTGACTAACCTCCCTTGTTTTGTTTCTATTTGAAAATGAATAGTGCTACTTATAGAATTTTATGTTAAATTTGGAAGTTTTGCTGTTATTTCATTTTTCTACACTCACTGTGGACAAGCTTCAGAAAAACACAAAAATTCAAGTCATCTAATTCCAGTTTCATATTAACCACTACAAGTCAACTTCAATTTCAACTCAAAGCTGAGCACTTTCTAACAATAAGGTCAATTATCCACATGTACTTTTGGGAGCAATATGGTTAAGAAACACACTTTTTCAACAAATACCAAGATAAATTGTTATACTCCTATAACAAGAGAAACATAAAACAAATACAGACCTCAGACCTCATCCTTACGTTGATCTACATTCTCCAATATGGTAGCCAATGTAGCTATTTAAATTTAAATTAACTAATGTTAGACAAATTAAAATTTCAGTTTTTCCATCACTTGAAATGTGTTCAACAAGGCAAGGATATCCACTCTTACCACTCCTATTTAATATAATACTAGAAACTTTAACCAGAGCAATTTTAATTGTTAGGCAAGAGAAGGAAACAAGAGATAAAAATAGGAAAGGAAGAAGTCAAATTATCACTGTTTGCAGATGATGTGACCCTACACTTAGAAAATCCAAAAAGCTTCAATAAAAGACTACTAGTGCTAACAAATAAATTCAGCGAAGTAGCAGATTAAATTGATAGCTTTCCTATACCAATAATGAACCTGCTGAGAAAATCAAGAAAACTATGCCATTCACAAAAGCGTCAAAAAGAAAGAAAAAAAAAAACTAGGAATAAATCTAAACAAGGAGGTAAAAGACATCTACAATGAAAACCATACAACACTGAAGAAAGAAACTGAAGAATACAAAAGAAGATGGAAAGATCTCCCATGTTCATGGATAGGCAGAATTAATATTATTAAAATGGTTTTACTATCAAAAGCAATTCACAGATTCCATGTAATCCTCATCAAAATATCAATGACATTCTTCAAAGAACTAGAAAAAACAGTCTTAAAATCCCTTTGAAAGAATAAAAGACCCAGATTAGCCAAATCAATTCTAAGCCCAAACACCAATGCTGGAAGCATCACAATAATCTGAGTTCAAATTATACGACAGAGCTACAGTAATAAAAACTGCATGGTACAGGCATAAAAATGGACACATAGACCAATGCTACAGAAACAAAAGACAACAGAAAACACAGAGACAAACCCACACAGACAAACATCTGATTCTTGACAAAGGTCCAAAACCATTCAAAGGCAAAAATAGCCTTTTTAACAAATGGTGCTGGGAAAACTGATTAACCATATGTAGAGAACAGAGCTAGACCCTCATCTCTCATACTGCATAAAAATCAACTCAAAATGGATCAAAGACCTAGTAATTAGACCGGAAGAAACTATAGGGTCAACATAGGCCCAGGCAACAAGTTTCTCAATAGGATCCCTAAAGCTCAGGAAATAATGCCAAGAGTTAATAAATGGGATTGCATCAAATTAAAAAGCTTCTGCACAGCAAAGGAAACAATTAGGAATATGAATGAGAACCTCCTATTCTGTAGGTTCTCTGTTCTGACAGAGGATAAAAAGCTCATAAAACTTAACACCAAAAAAAGAAATAACCCAATTAATAAATGGGGAAATGAACTAAACAGACACTTTCAAAAGAAGAAATAAAAATGGAAAACAAATATATGAAAAAAGTTCAATATCATTAATAATTAGGGTAATGCAAACCACAACTACACTGTGGGGGGAGGGGCGCTGGAGCAGTGGCTCAGTGGTTATGGTACTTGCCTGGCATGTGCAAAGATGAGGGTTCAAATCCCAGCACCACATACACAATGAAGTGTCGGAGCAAGGAAGGTCCCATGAAAAACTAAATAAAAATTGATTCTTCTCTCACTCACTGTCTCTCTTGGTTTAAAAAAAAAAAAGAAAAAACCCTCACTGGGATTTCATCTTACTCTAGTCATGACAGCCATCAAGAATACAAACAAAAACAAATTCCAGAGGGGATGTGGAGGAAAAAGGAACTCTTTTACACTGTTGGTGGAATTGTAAATTAGTACAACCCCTAAGGAAATCAGTATGGAGGTTCCCAAAAGACTTAATGGAAGAATCACCATGTGACCCAGCTACACCAGGGGGAAAGGGACTGGGGCAGGGAAAGAGGAAATACTTGCGAATAATATTGGTCAATTAACCAAATTATATTGTTATATCACATGTACATATGAATATGTAACAAGTCCCAATATTATGAACAACTACAATGTACCAATAAAAATACAGAAAAAAATGAGTTCAAAAGCCACATGGAGCTAAAGGTTACAGACTAGGACAACATGAAACACTAATGAATCATACTGACAAATATAAAAAGATAAGAACAAAAACAACTACAAAACGCTAAAGAAATTGCCATATACCAGGAAAGAGGTATAGATAAAATGCATCAAGACCATACACTTCCCATTCAAGGGTCCACATACTTCCCCAAGTATGATTGGGACCTGGTCATTTTTATCACCTTTTGTTCAAAGATGTGCTATACCTAAAAAGTCAGTTTGGGACCTAGAACCGATAAAAGAAAGAAAGGAGAAAATGTAGTCCCACTCTCCTTCACTGTCCCTCAAAAAGCAGGTTGCTTTAAGAACAGGTTGTAATCCAAAGATAGCTGCAGTCTAGATGTCACAGTTCTTTGTTGGCCACAGTCCCAGAGGTGTAGGCCAGTCCTCGTATCCCACCAAGAGAGAAAGGCTTCAAGTCATAAGAATTTCAGTCAAAAACTTTGCAAAGCCAAGAGAAAATTAGGGGAAGTCTTTAAAAGCCAGCATTATCACAGGCAAATACAAAGCCAAAAAAAACTGTATCTTAAGGTCATTTGATATATCGTTTCTTTTTAATGTTTATATTTATAAGAATATTTATGTATTGCCAGGTATGGTGGTACACTCCTATAATCCCAGCAATTCAGGAGGCTGAGGCAAGAGGATTGCAAGTTCAAGGCCAGCCTCCGAAACCTAGCAAGACACTGTCTCCAAATAAAAAGAAAAAGAGCTATGGATATAGTTGATATAGTTCAGAGGTATGGTGCTCCTGGTTCAAACTTCAGAACAAAAAAAGAAAGAAAGAAAAGAATATTTATGTATTTATAATAATGCAGTTCCATATTTTTTTCTAACTAGTTAAATACACTTCTGAAAATATTATGGTCATTGCAATAATGGTCATAAATACTCACATTATGCTTGATCTGTCAACTTCAATATAATAAAATGTCATGAATAAAGAAGACACTTTCCAATAACATTTCTTTGTAAGAAATTCTCTTCCCCAGAGGTAGGAAAAAATAGAAACATAGATAATCCAGACCATTAAGTAGAAGGAAATATCAAAATAAAAAAATCAATTGATAATCATAAAAACAATTTAAATATGTTAGGCTATAAAATATGTATTTAGGCAACCTGGAAAGAAGGGAAGAAGAATGAGCAAGTTGAGTTCAGGGTGGGTGAGGAGAAAGAGAAGATCATCAACCTGGGGACAGTGAAGGAGGAAAAGAAATGACAGAGACAAACCCAGTACATGACACTAGACAGTGTCTTGAAAAGGCCTCCCAAGCCACAGCCAAACAAGCACCACCATTTTGTCTTGATGGAAAGGAGGAGTGTTCTGACCTCATTTGGTAGGAAAAACATGGATATGCATTTTATTTTTTCAGGGTACCCTCATCTCCAAATCAATGAATGAAGGAACAAATAAATCCAACTACCCATGAGTAAATTTCCTCTAACAAGGTTGGCAAATAATGGATCAATGATTAGAATTAAACTCATGAAGTAAAAAGTAAAAGTCAATCTGTAAGTGCAAAGAGCTAAAATAAAATTCTTTCCTGCTTTGACAGTAAAGAAATTCAAAGAACTGGAGCATTTTGAGTCCTACAAGTGGTGGAAGAAGGGGAGGAAGGAGGACCATCTCCTTATGGGGAGGACAGAGAAAGGGGAGCTCAGGCATCAGAGCCCCTATTTGCCAGGGTCACCCACTGCCCACAGTTCTGATCCTGTAGACATTGAGGGAAAGCAAGGCTCAGCCCAGCAGCCTCTGTCATGCCCAGCACATCCAGCTCTTCTCATAAAGTTTGTGAAGCTTGTGGTTAACATTATTTTGTCTTTGGTTTTTCTAATAAAAAACTGTAACTGAAGTGAGTCTATTCTCAGAGAAATTATTGTTTGAATAACTGTTATATACATCAATCTACAAATTAGAAGCTTTATGGGAAAATTTTCAACTGCTCAGCAAAAAAACTACATTCCAAGCATTACCCATTCATTCAATGAAATTTATGACCACCTATTCTGAGCATGACACTGTAAGTTAACATCTTAATCAACAGGTGACTGTGATACCAAAAAATTAAAAACTGCTTTAAAAATAGGATAACCACCCAGGAAGTTGAAGCAGGAGGATTGCAAGTTCAAGGCCAGCCTTGGTACTT